>JAXCLQ010022243.1:0-31387 GCA_035584115.1 Cedrela odorata | reverse complement strand
TTTTTCTTCTCCCTGTTTTTGTTTGACAAAACAGAAAATGAAAAGTTGCACACTGAGGTCACATGCATGCACATATCAATTGTTCAGGAGTCTATTCCGCAAATTTTTAATCTTATCTAGGCTCCCCAGCAGCGGTTGTGCGCCCAAAAATCCATTTCGTGCGTCGCACTTCTGCTGCATCAAAAACAGAGCACGTTCGTCTCTGTTCTGTTCAAGTGTCAGGCAGCTCAGTTGGTGCCTGATGATCCGTGGCTGTCTTAATGGCATTGTCTTGCTGGGGTACGTGTGCAACTTGATCTTGATTTTACAGATGTTGGTAGCTTGCTTGAATGATCCATGTCCCATCCGCTGTGCAATCATAGTGCATATGCCGTAATGTTGTCTCCGAGTGCATCGCGATAACCAGAGGCTCAAATGTGTCTGCATCGACATAGACATGAGTTGGTTCATCGGTAATGATGTTGGGTACAATATATCTATAGTGGAGATGCGTGGCCTTAGATATGGATGTGCGAATCATCGCAGTAAGCATCCAACCAATCAACTCTGGCCTTTTTCGCTCCATGATGGACTGCATCCACCACATGTCTTCATGTGTCATTTCGAAAAATCTCCCTAACCGTGTATTAAGGCTATGAAAGACGATGAGATGCAGAATTCTCTCATACAGTCCTAAGTGTATTGGCTTGTAGTCTACTTTAGCCATGTTTGAGTTCTTGAAGATGATTTTGCAGGCTTCAAAGGGTTGGAAGTGACTGGTTAGGTAGAAATAACCACTGCTAAGAATGCTAGTAACGTAAGAAATGATTTCTGAATTAACGATGTAGGTATGGCCTCGGCCAAGTGTCTGAAATTCTGTCATCTTCATCTTTCCAGTATGTGCATCATTTGCATCCAAGTTTGGGTAATATATTTTGACAAGAGTTTCAAAATATTTTCCTCTCTATTGAAGGAAGTTTAGCCAGAGAATTCCTCAAAATGTTACAAATAGGGAAAATTAATAGATTCCAGAAATGAGAAATCGATTACCTGGCCTGAAGAGATCTTTCGATTGACATAGGATAGCAAGTATCGATCCTCTGCATCCTGATTTGGGAAATCAAGGTTTGAGGTTGAAGTCAAGTTCGTCCTCTGCCTTTTACATTGGCCTACTTTTGGATTTTAGTTCTAAGCATTTTCGAAATCAATTAGATAATCTGAGTGAGAGGGAAATTTCTAAGGTTTAAGCAGTAGGGATTTTAAAGCTGAAGAGATATCAATACTTTTGAAGTCTGAGTATAATTTGAACGTGATATCGCGTAAAAGTATCAATACAGTTATTTAACGTATCGATCTGTTTCTAGATCTAAAGAGACAGATCGATATCTTCTTGAAGAGAGGTCGATACTTTTTGACACTTAAGCATGAGTATCGATACGTGGGGTTGAGTGTATCGATACATGAAGGCATATTCAAATTTTGGTCCAGTCTTTAATGAGCATTTAATTTTGGCGGTTGAGTACTTATCTTTCATAAATTTCAAAAATTCAAGTAATCATACATTGTTTGGGTACAACGTATCGATCTGAAAGCAAGAATATCAATACATATTGGAAATGAGTTCCAATATCGATATGTCAAGAGAATGTGTCGATACTTAAATGGTGACAGTGAATGGAACAATGAGCTCACATGCTCTATTTCCGTGAGCAGCAAAAGTGCAACGCACAAAAGGAATTTTCTAGCGCGACGCACAAAAGTAACTTTCGTACGCGACTGACGAAAGGAACTTTCGTACGCGACTGACGAAAGGAACTTTCGTGCGCGTTTCATGCGCGACAGACAAAAGGAACTTTCAAGTACACAACCACCACATGGGAGCTTTGGCCATCTTCATGAACTTGCGAAATAGGCTCCCAACCGATCTGAACATACACACATGCATATTTTAGCTTTCAAAAACATGCTCTGTTCAAATTCAAAAACAAAGATAACTTACCTTTAGCCTTACAATCCGGGATAGCACCAAGTTCGCTCCCTCAAGTGATCCATATGTCAAAGTGATGACGCTGGTTCTGGCTTGTTTGGGATTTGCAAGCTCTGGTTTAAGCTTCAATAAGCTCACCAAGCTTTCTCTCTCTACGTTTTCCTCTTCTCTCTCTTCTATTTAAGCTCCGGTTCACAACCCAAGCTTGCTTCTCTCTTCTGTCTTTGCTTTGGTTCACAACCAAGCAACTTGAGCTTGCTTCCTCAAGCAACTTACGGTTTGAAGGAGAAGAAGAAGTTTTTTCGGTTTTTCAAAATAGAGAAGAAAAACAAAATAGAGAAGTAGAAAGATAAAGAAGTAAGTTTTTTTTAGCATAACGTATAACGTATATATATAAGCTTAAACCTAAAGCTTTGTATTTATCAAATCTTTCCACCGACTCTACAATCAACCGACTTGCACTTTCAAAAATATTAAAATGTAATCAATTCAATAGTGAGTCATGGTTAATGTCAACTGTGTGCATTCTTAATCAAATGCATGCATTACATTAATACATTAATACCTTAATACATTATTAATATAATATATATACATTAATCAAATTAACACATATATATATATATACTTGTATTAAAATGACAGAGAGAGAGAGAGAGAGACAATTACATATATATGTACACATTACTTTAATATATATATATACACATTTTTATATACACATATATAAATAAATATCTTACATATATATATATATATATCAATAATACATTTTAGATATTTATCATTATATTAATATAATTAATATTTATATTTTATGATTACTTTAATCATATTAAAATATAATACTAATATATTAATATTATTGCATCCACAAACCATGTTTACAATATCCTAAAATAAATCTGAAATATTTTCCATGCATACGCTTGCTAGCCTATTAGAGCTAGAAAATATATTCTTTACAATAAAAAATCAAATTGCTATCTGATTAATATGTGTACAATATTATTAACCAATTAACAATTATTGCTTAATAGCAATAGCCATAATCAAGTAGTGGATTATGTGTGTGAACCTCTAGGTTCACTATGAGTTATACATGGGTGGACACGAACTCCTTCGTATCTCGTCGGTATAACTCTTTGTAACTAAAGTTCTCAACTATCATGCGTAACCTCTAACAAGATGCCATAACCCCTAGACACTAATGAATCCATATAGTCATACGTACATGTAGTAAAGTCTCTCTACTATCGACTCATGATCGAGTGTGGGTCATAGAATCATCAAACCCTAACTCAATCATAAGAATAAGGTTTTGCATCATATATGAGAATCATGTATCCAAAAACACATTTCCGGAAACACGTACTTTGGCCAGAGATTTCATTTCCCATGTATGACATCCCTGCCTAGGATCTCAAGCTCTAATATCTGAACCAGAAGATTCCTTCTTGGTCATCACCTATCCTCTTACATCTAAATACATTGCTAGGAAGCTTCTTTCACCAGGCGTGGCTAGCCCGGCGCGATAAACACAAGTGAACAATGTGCATCAATGTAGAGGGTAGCCATGACATCTCAGGTCAAAGAACAAGTGGTACACTAGTACAGCTATATGACATTTCATTGACTGTGGATAATCACCAATGTGATTCATCACGTTTAGTCACGTTCAGTAACACGTACTCGAACGTATTACTTATGTTTATGCTTTTGTGACATGAGACTCGTTACCCAACTATTAGCATTAAATACTTTCCTTGGCAACATCAAACATGCCAGTCATGCAATGTCATACTCCCATATGACAATACCTCAACTGGGAACTAATTCGAATGTATTTAGATTAGACTCTTACTCATATCTACAACTCCTTACAGATAGAGTCCTGACATCATAATACATCACGGGATCTCATTCTGCATTTTATATATAATATTTATATATATTTATACGCAATTGTCTATGCAAAATAATATAAATGTCATTTTATTAATCATAAACTAATTTACAATTAATTACAAAGCTATATATGCATAAGAATGATATCCTTAAACCGTATGACACGATTAGTTCTAGAGCATATCTGCAACAGACATATGAAGGTATTGATATATTTTCAATGGCATATCGATCAGTTATCGTGGTATCGATACTTTGTGATAGATGTATTGAACCAATTCATTCCAGTAGCTAAATTTTGCCAGTTATACACATAGATAGGAAAAATTAAGCAATATTCAAACAATTTCCATCATTCCCAGTTCTATTCTAATTGCACATAAATGATCTCTATCAAGTGGTTTTATGAAAATATCAAATAATTAGAGATTTATGTTTATATACTCTAAGTAAATGTCTTCTTTATTAACATGGTCTGTAATGAAATGATGACGAATTTCTATGTGCTGAGTTCTAGAGTGATGAACTAGATTTTTGGTTAAATTTATTGCACTTGTGTTATCTCATAGAATAGGAATTTTACTAAGATCTAATCCATAATCTTGCAATTGATACTTAATCCATAAAATTTATGTATAACAACTACCTACAGATATGTATTCAGCTTTTGTAGTGGAAAGTGCAATGATGTTTTGTTTCTTGCTAAACCATAATACTAAAGTATTTATAAGAAAGTAGCAAATACCACTTGTACTTTTTCTATCTACTTTGCATCCTCTATAGTTAGCATCCAAGTAGTCTTTTAAACCAAAACTCACCATCCTTTGGATAAAATAATCATAGATTTTGTGTCGTTCTTAAATATTAGAAGATTTGTTTTACCACTACAAGATGTGACTCCTTAGGATTGGATTGAAATCTTGCACAAACACACTCTATAGAGAATATCGGGTCTAGAGGCGGTTAAATAAAGTAATGATCCTATCATGCCTCTTTATAATCTTTAATCTTTACTTTTTTCCTTTTTCATCTTTATCTAGTGAGGTGGAAGTACTCATAGAGATTAGAATGGATTTACCTTCTATCAAGTTAAATTTTCTTAAAAGTTCTTTGATATACATTGATTGGGAAATGTAAATTCCATCAATTGTTTGTTTAATTTAAAGTCCTAAAAAGAAATTTAATTTTCCCATCATGCTCATT
Organism: Cedrela odorata; assembly: GCA_035584115.1. Taxonomy (NCBI): domain Eukaryota; kingdom Viridiplantae; phylum Streptophyta; class Magnoliopsida; order Sapindales; family Meliaceae; genus Cedrela; species Cedrela odorata. The sequence continues at coordinate 26,310 of JAXCLQ010022243.1, read as the reverse complement.
TCAAATTCACTTTTCATAAGATTTGAAATATTAATGTACAAGGACTCATTTGTACTTCCAAAAGTGATATCATCAACATAGATTTGTACTAATAGAATATCATAATCCTTAGTTTTAATAAAAAGTGTAGTATCAACACTCCCCCTCATGAAGTTGTGTTTTAGTAAAAATTCACTTAGTATTTCATACCAAGCTCTAGATGCTTGTTTTAGACCATAAAATGCATTAGTGAGTTTAAAGACATGATTTGAAAATTTGTGATTTTCAAAACCGAGAGGTTGCTCTACATAAACTTCTTCATTTATAAAACCATTTAGAAAAATACTTTTTACATCCATTTGATAAAGTTTAAAATTTTTGAAGCATGCAAATGTTAAGAGCACTCTAATAGCTTTCAATCTTGCTACGGGAGCATATATTTTATCATAGTCTATTCCCTCTTCTTGACTATATCCTTGAGCTACTAATCTAGCTTTATTTCGAGATATGTTGCCACTCTCGTCGAGTATGTTTCTAAATACCCACTTGGTACCTATAGTTGGATAATCACTTGGTCTAGATACTAAGGTCCAAACTTCATTTTTTTTAAATTGATTTAATTCATATTGCATAGTCATTAACCAATTTTCATCACTTAAGGCTTTTTCAACTTGTTTTGGTTCTATTTGAGAGACAAAGGCTAAATTTTGAACTTTATCTAGATTTTCATCAATTTCTCGTCTTTCTTCTAGTTTTGACTCCTTATGAAGGATCACCTATTATTAGTTCTTTTGGATGACTAGAATTATATTTCCATGCATTTGGGAGTTCCTTAGTAATTTGATCTACTTCTACAGTTTCACTTTGATTTTTCAAAGACTCGTCATTTAAGTTTAAGTTTTCTAAAATTTCAATTGCTTCTAATTCTTTTTCATTTTCTTTAGTAATTAACTTGGCTAAGTCGGGATCATATTCATCAATGGTTATGGGCACACTTTCTTCCATGACTTAAGTTCTCTTGTTGAACACTATATAAGCTTTACTCTTGGATGAATAGCTTAGAAATATTCCTAGATCGGACTTTGTCTCAAATTTTCTTAGGTTATCCTTAATATTAAAAATGTAACAGTTACATTCAAATACTCTAAAGTATTTGATTTTAAGTTTTCTTTGAAAGATTAACTCATATGGAGTTTTGTTCAATATCTTTCTAATTAGAACTTTATTGGCTATATGACATGCAGTGTTAATAGCCTTAGCCCAAAAGTATTCAGGTAGGTTATATTCACTTAACATTATTCTACCAATTTCTTAAAGAGTTCTATTCTTTCTTTCGGCAACTCCATTTTGTTGTGGGGTTCTATGTACAGAAAAATTGTGAGAATATCCATTCTCATAGCAAAGGTTTTCAAATTCTTTGTTTACAAATTCTCCACCTTGATCATTTATAATATTTACAATTTTAAAGCCTATTTCATTTTCAACTTTTCTTAAGAATTTATCAAAAGTTTCAAATGTATTACTTTTATTTGCCAAGAAGAAAACCTATGTAATTCTTGAATAATCATCGACAATTACGTATGCATATAGTTTTCCTCCTAACGATCTTACCCTATTTTGTCCAAAGAGGTCCATATGTAATAGTTCTAAAGGTCTAGTTGTGGAAACTAAGTTTTTATATTTGAAAGATATTTTAACTTGTTTTCCTAATTGGCTAGGACCACACATTTTATCTTTTGTAAATTTTAGATTGGGAATATCTCCCAATAAACCTTGTTTGGTAAGTTTTCACAATAGATTCATACTATAATGTTCTAGCCTTTTATGCCACATCCAAGAATCATCATAATGAGCTTGCAAACATATGTCATTTATTTTATTTAATTTTTCTAGTTTTATGATGTATACATCATTGTTCCTAGGTGCATAGAATAATTTATTTTCATGCTCATCCAAAACTTCACAACCACTCATAAGAAACATGATTTTATATCCATGATCACACAATTGGCTAATACTAAGCAAATTATATTTAAGACCTTTAACATATAGAACATCTTTAATTGAGATTGAATTAAGGTCAATGGTACTAACACCTTTCACCTTGCCTCGGCTATTATCTCCAAATAACACATATTTTCTTTCTTCTTTCTTTAGATAGAGAAATAGCTTCTTATTTTTCGTCATGTGTTTCAAGCAACCGCTATCAAAGAACCCCTTCTTTTTGTACTTATTGCTCTTTACATGTGATACCTACAAAAATGGCAACTTTATTTTGATATTCAAGTGACTTTGGGTTCATAGATATTAGTTCTACCCTTAAAGGTCTTGACCGTTTAAGCATGCATAATTTCAATAAGTTCTGTTCCCTTAGGTACCCACATCATTTTAGGTCTATTATACTTATTTTTCTTATGTAAACATGTGTTGCTATATTGACCTTTTCTATTGCAATAATTAAGTAATTGTTAATGTTACTTTTTGTTTAGCTTTCACAAAGTAGTTTGCATAAGATTTTTGTTTGATTCCTTGTTTATATCCAAGTCCGGCTTTGTCAAATACTAATATTTGATTAATTAAAAGCTTATCCAATGATTCTTTTCCTTGTATAAATTTAGCTAAGACTTCTTTTAGAGAAGCTATCTCACCTTTCAAAATTTTATTTTCATCTTTTAACATATCATTTTCATTAGACGAGCTAGATTTACTTTAATTTCTAGTTCTTTAACTTTTAGTTTCAATTAGTCATTTTCTTTTAATACTATGGAGTTCTTTTCTTTGTTTCTTTATATTTTGTATATAAAACTTGAAAATCATTACTAAGTTCTTCATATAATGCACTCAAGTCATCATCTAATAGATCATCATCACTATTTGAACATGTATCATAATATGAAGAGCTTTGATCTAGAGAGGTTACCTCATCTTCTTATTTTCCCATGAGGCAGAAATTTGTTCACTTGATTTTTAATGAAGAAGTGCTCTCTTCGCTGGATGAGTTATCCCATGTCACTTTCATTGCCTTCTTCTTGTTCTTGTCCTTCTTATCTTTTTTAGTAGATATTCGAGTCGTCTATGCTTGGTTTCTTGCATTCATAGCAAATAATTTCTCTTTCTTTTCCTTTTTCCATTTCAAAGCTTTTCTTAAATCCATCCTTTCTTGGATAGTCTCTTATTTTCTAGTTTATTCCCTTAAACCCTTCTTTGTTAAAGAATTTTTTGGCCATAAGAAGAAAATCTTCTTTATCGAAATCTTATTCACTCTCATCTTCCTTTTCTTTCTTTTTGGTGCTCTTTAGTACTATGTTTCTCTTGCCATTTTATTTATCCTCATCATCATTTCGTCTACCTTCAAGCTTGTATGTAATAAGCGATTCGAGAAGTTCCTCAAGAGGTAAGGTTCTCAAATCCTTTGCTTCCATAATTGCCATAACTTTAGCTTCCTAACTTCTAGGTAGGCTCTTTAGAATTTTCGTCACGATATCTGCATTTGAGTAAGTTCTACCAAGAGTTTTTAAATTATTAGTGATGTCAGTGAAACGAGTAAACATGTCTTCTATGCTCTCATGTGGTTTTATTTTAAACAATTCATAATCATGAACTAACATACTAATTTTAGAGTCCTTAACTCTACTAGTTTCTTCATGTGTGACTTCTAACATGTCCCAAATTGATTTAGCCATTTCACTTCCTAAAATTCTATTAAATTCGGCTCTATCTAAGGCACAATAGAGAATGTTCATTACCTTTCCATTTAAAGTGAACATATTTCTCTCTTCGGGAGTCCATTCCCTTTTTTGTTTTAGTTTTCTCTCTCTAGTGATTTCATTCTCAACTGTGGGTGGGTAGTAACTATCTTCTATTACATTTATGATTTCAAAATCTAATGTTGATATGAAGATTTGAATCCTCTTTGTCCAGTAAGTGTAATCTATTCCATTTAAGAATGGTGGTCTATTTGTAGAATGTCCCTCTACGATTTGTATAATGTTACTACTAGATGCCATTTTAATCTACTCCTCAAGGTTTTGAAACATATTTAATTGAGTTAGGCTCTTATACCACTTCTTGGCCCAATTGGCAACACCCAAGAGGGGGTAAATTGGGTTTTTAAAATTTTACAATTAAAACCATATGCAATGCAGTGCAACAATAAAATAGTAGTAAGAGAGAGAAAGATACAAACACAATTTTATAGTATTTTAGCAAATCTTAGCCTACGTCCACTCTCTCAGATGCAAATCACTTCCACCAAGATTCAACTAACTTCTTATTTTGAAGGGATAAGATAGACCCACTCCTTCTGAGGTAAAGGGAAATCTTACAACTTTTTTTCTACAGGTGAAAGTAACCCAAAAATTGATCTTCTTTAGTACGACTGAAGATTTACCTAATACAAAATTACAACTGTATATTTGATCTTTGCTCTCATACTAAAGTAGATATTTCATTAAGCTCTCATAAAAAATTTCTCTCACACAAAATTTGAAAGATTTACTATAACACGCATGATTTCCTTTGTAGAACTCATAATTATTAAGCAATGATATAAAGTAAATGTATGAGGGTATTTTTGTAAGTTTAAATAATGTAGTAGACTTGAAGGGTAGAAATGAGAATTTTATTGTTAACAAGTTCATTTTTGGAATTGTAGATTATGGATTAAAATAAAATTAAGTGGGTCAAGAATATAATATATACATAAATATATATTAGGCTCAATTTAATTAGTTAGGTCCAAACCCTATTAGTTAGGCCCAAGCCCAATTAGTTAAGCCTAAGCCCAATTATTTAAGCCTAAGCCCAAGCCCAAGTATATATATGTATATAATAAAGTAAAATAAATAAATGAATGATTAAAATATTAAGTTTTAGCCAAAATTCTCTACACAATCCTAACCATCCATTTGCTTCAATCTAAACCATCCACTTTGCACAATTTTAGGTGTGTTTTGTAAGATGGATAAGGATGAATATAAACGCTAAGTTAGTTGAAAATAGGGTGGCAAAAGGATAGTCCTTGGATTTGTTAGATTAATTCAAGCCATCCATGTATTTTAAGAAATTACAATTAATTAATATTTGATGAAAATTGGGTGGAAAAATGAGGGTCATTGGATTTGTTAGAATCATCCAAGCCACTAATGTGTTTTATTAGTTAAAATGTTAGTTTTTGAATTTTCAAAATTGAAAGGGAATAGAAGGCAATTTAGAGAAGTGAGAAAAGAAAAGGAAATGAAGAGAAAGAAGGAAGAAGAAAAGGTGCTTTATTCATTTGGTGAGTTTTCAAATGTTATTGATTTGGAGTTTATTACTTTATGGTTACTAAGTTTAGATTATGGTTGGAAATTATATTATTAGAATTTATATTATTAGCTTTAAGTTGTAATTTAGAGAATTCAATATGAATAATGTTCCATATGTGTTTAAAATGAGTATCATAGGTCAAAAATTGAAATTGGTGGGAGTTTTATTATCATGTGGTTATAATGGTGAAAATTGGTGAAGTTTATTTATAATGTTGTGATAATTGTGGAAATTGGTGAAAATTGGAATATGTGTATGTCATGGGTATAATTGTAGTAGGAAATTAGATATTGACAAATTAATATTATTAATGCTAAATAGTAGTAGGAAATTAGAGAAGGATAAAATTGATATTATTAATGTTAAATTGAAGTGTGAAAATTAGAAATGATATTGTGTTAATATTATATAGCATTTTAAGTAATAAGTAGAATTAGTGGTTATAAGGTGTTAGTAACATGTGTATGTTATGTTAATAATAATGGTGTAAATTGGTGAGAAATTAAATATAAATAATGTATAATATGTGATTATCATAGCTTAAATTGTTACTTGTAGATTAGAATGGTGAATTGCGGAAGTAGAATTGAATCTCAGTATTGTTGGTAGGCTGAGTTTGTGTGAAATAATTGGGAGTGTTTGAAATTTGATAATGTCGGGGTAGTCGAAAAAAGAATTGGGGAAAAACGGCGTTATTAACTAGTTTCAAAAAATTTTTGCCAAAAGTGTTTTCCAAAAATTGTTGTAATATATATATTTATGTATATGAAAGTATAGGTATATATGAAGTAATGGAATAAAGTGAATACGATGATGAATGTATGTTAGGAATTCATAAAGTGTCGAGTTCAGGGAATGTGGATGTTGTAGGAATATAGCGATGAGTATAAATGTATAATTGAAATAGATTGTGTTAATTTGTTTTAGGTACGCAACATTAATATAAGAACATACTCGAGGAGAGCGGGAACAAATGTAAGTAGATTATACATGCATTTTGATGTTATAAAATTATGCGATATCCGATGTTATAAAGAAAATGTGATTTTAACATATTGGTATGCTGATATGGTTTTATGAAATGAAAGTTGAAAATTTGTGAAATTAAATGTGGTACGCTAATATTGTATTTAGAAAATAAATATAAAATGTTGTCGATATGTGAAATGTTTGAATAAGAATGTATTTTATAATTTAGTCATTAGTTATACTATTATGACCTAGTCGGTTATCGTGTTAAATGCGATGCTTGCAGACTAGTAAGAATTCTATTTAATGCATTGTGCATGTTTCTATTATATGGATATAAGAATGACAGCTACATGCGGAATACGTAATTACGTTTTGAATCCGAATCACCGTGGGTACAAATGACACTAACTGACTAAGCCGTTTTGAATATATTCATATTATAAATAAATTTTATGTTATTTGGAAAAGTTTGAAAATGCTTTGATTGTTTAAACCTTTATATTCTATATTACATCGACATTAAAAACATGTATGATTTGCTTACTAAGATTAAATTTTACTCTTTATTGTAAAAATTTTATTTTTCAGATAATAACACATAAGGGTGATCAATTACGCAAGCAAGGGTATTATGTGTATTTGGAGTTTATTTTTATTTGAAGTTTTAAAATATATGTAATTGTAAGTTAGCTAAGTAATAATATGTATAGATTTGTATGCATAATAACTTTTGTAAATTGAACTATGTAAGATTTGTGTAAAAAAAAAGTAATGCATTGTATATTAAATGTGATATTGGTATTTAAGGTTAAATGTATGGAAAATGGGTGTGACATTTACAATAGAGAGAGAAAGTTTACTGTTTATATATAAAAATATTGTTCAAGGATTCTTATTGATATTAATTGCAAGTGATTATGCTCTTTTGCTTTACTGTGTATCTTTTATTTATATTCATCATTTTTGGGAAGCAACATTTGTCTAACGGCTTGATTTTGTGCATTTATTGTTCGCCATTAATACTACAAAAGTTACCATTGAGTTTTAAAAGCAAAAGAGTATCGATCTGTTTCTACATGTATCGATCTCTTTAAGTGAACAGTACCATTTGTATCCCGAGTATCGATATTTTATTCTTCAAGTATCGATCTGTTTCTGCTAAAGTTACTTCTGAGTTTTAGTGTATTGATCTATTGATACAGGATATCGATATGGTTTGCTTCGTAATTATTTTCCAACTTTCTGTGAAGACCATGTATCTATCTCTTCTCTCCTTGTATCGATCTGGTTGCGTCTATAATGATTTTGTAATTCTCTGTGAAGACTATGTATCGATCTACTGATCTCCATGTATCGATCTAGTTACCTCTATAATTATTTTGCAACTCTCTATGAAGACCATGTATCAATTTGCTAATCTCCATGTATCGATTTGGTTGCCTCTGTAATTATTTTGCAACTCTTTGTGAAGATTATGTATCGATCTACTGTTCTCTATGTATCAATCTGGTTGCATTGGTGATTTCATCTGAAGCTACTATCTTAGCAAATATTGATATCCTCATTTCTTTGTATCGATCCTTCTTGATGTATAGATCTGTTTCTCTTTGAGTATCGATCCTATAGGATTTTTAATACACTTAGACATAAATTTGTTAAGAAATAATAGTAAGCATACTCATACTTGATTTTGAGATATATTTAAGACCTTTTTATTTTACTTAGTCATTATCAAAAAAATATATGCATATTAAGACTTGGTATCATCAATTTCTCTCATGATATCATTATTTATATTGAAGAATAACTCAAAAGATAAATGAATGAAAACTACAAACTCAACAAAGCTTCACCCTAGCCCTATTTACGAATTTAGAAATAAATTGTAAGAAAAAGATAGGATAAAGAAATTAAGATGTTAAGGTTAGATAAGCTTCACCCTAGCCCTTTGTATCGAATTTAGCTCTTTAATACAAGCACTTATTTATAGAAAAACACAAAGGACAAATGTCAAAGAAGTGAGCTAAGGTTAGATAAGTGTTGGAAGACAGTGATATATTTGAAATATCATTTTATTGGCCAATTAGTCAGTGATATATTTGAAATACAACTCTGACCAGAACACCAAAGTTGTAGCTATTTGTATTAGCTTTCTATAACGTCTTCATTCACTGTATTTGGATTTGTATTTTGGGAGATATAATCAAAATACTGAGGCATGTCATGCTAGACTGTGGCTGCGTTTCAGTTCTGTTGAAGCCTATTTTTGATCACCTAAACACTTGAATTGGTCTGACCTTTGACTTACAATATTGTGAAATGATAAGTCCATGATTCCTTGGCCTAATAATTGCATCAATTGGATCTCTAGATTGAGAGATATGCCTATTATACAAAACCTGTACAAAATCAATCATTTTTCATGAATTAGATAAACTCTTATATTGAATCTTTAGATGCTTATTTTAGGAAAGTTAATGACATTCTTAAGGGTAAAATGATAATATAAACTCTCAATAAATGTACATTTTTAGTATTCATCAATAGGGTTTTCCTAGAATTATTATATAGATAAAGTACTAAAGAAATTTAGTATTAATAGCTTTAAGAGGGATTTCTTACTCTGCAGTCATAATGTTCATCTCTCTCGAATGATGGAACCCAAAACAGAAGCTAAGCACAAGCATATGTAGAAGATTCATTATGCTTCGGCAATAGGTAGTCTTATATACGCTATACTATGTACTAGACCTAATATAGCATATGCTATAAGTATTACGAGTCGATATTAGGCAAATCCTGAAAAAGAACATTGGACAGTAGTTAAAAGGTGTCACACCTATTTTATATTAACTGCAAATACATACTCACGTTCACTATATATAATACTATTCTTTTATCACTAAAATTTTAAACATTTATAAACATTTGTACTTAACAATTTGTTTTATACATACAAGTATACATGCCAGGTTACATGTATTACAACTCCTTAATATACAACTAACTTAATAACTACATATCCAAACATAAGTCTAAATATATTACTTAACTAATCTACAATTACATATATTCAAAAACTTCACATATGCCTAGACCTATTACCATATTTACGCCATAAAATCATTTCATATATGCTTATACACACATACATATATATATATATATATACGCATATTATACCAATTTTCATAAACAATACATTTGGCGTAACATTTCCTGCCAATTCATTTTCTAATACATCTGCATTATCAAATTCCAAACACTCCCAAATATTTCAAACAAACTCGGCCTATCGAACTTGCCGAGATTCAAATCCAATTCTATCATTCACCATCTAAAATATACACATAACAATTTAAGTTATTATAAACACATATTGTACATTATTTATATTTATCTCTTTACTTACAATTTAACATTAACTATATATTCTTTATCCATCTCTAATTTCTTTATTTTAACTTAACATTATTAATTTACTAAGAATGCTATAATTTATTTCTTACTACAATTAATTTAATTCACTAAGCATGCTATAATTAATTTCCTATTATAATTATACCAATGATATATACATATTACTAACACTTTAAAGCCACCAATTCCACTAATTTAAAATGTCATGTAATATTAACACAATATCAATTCTTAATTTCCTACTATAAGTTTAATATTAACACTACAAATTTCTACCAATTCCACCATTATCACAACAAAATAAACAAACTTCCACCAATTTCACATTACAACCACATGATACTCATCTTATACACATATGAAACATTATTTATTCTTGATTTCATAAATTATAACTTAAAAACTAATAATGTAAAATCTAATAATATAATTTCCAACATCACATACAACTTAAACTAATAATATAGATTTTACTACAATTAATATAAACAATTCATTAAGTATATTGTACTAAAATAATACTAATTTTATAGTACAATTTTAACATTAACAATTCACTAACTTACAACACCAAAATAATAATACTAATTAAAGCAAGCCCACTACACCAATAATAATAATAAAACACTAATTAAAAACAACTTAACTCACCAATTCTCATTTCTTTCTTTCTTTCTTTCTTCATTTTCTTTCTTCTTTCTCTGACTATCTTTTCCTTTCTAAATTTACCTTATACGTATCCTCCTTTGCACTTCCAATTTGAAATGTTAAACATTAACCTTTTTAACTCATTAAAACATGGAAGGCTAGGATTACTTCAATTAAATCTAATGGTCATCCTTTCTCCACCACATTTTCTACTAACTAACACAAAATATTAATTAATTTAATTAATAAAATAAATGAATGGCTAGGATAACTTTAACCAAATTCAATGGACCACATTTAGCCACCATATTTTCCACTAACTTAGCTTTTATGTTCATCTTTATCCATTTTACAAAACTTGCCTAGAATTATGATAAGTGGATGGCTAGGATTAAAGGAAATAAATGGCTAGGATTTTGTAGAGAATTTAAGCAAAAACCTAATATTTTATTTATTTATTTATTTATTTTACTTTGTTATATATATATATATATATATCTATATTTAGGCTTGGGCTTTAGCCCATTTTAGTGTATTTACATATATATAAACTTGGGCTTGGGCTTAATTTAATTAAATTAAGCCCAAATTATGTATATATAATACTAGCCCACTTAATTACATATGTATATATCTATCCATAAACTAAAATCCCAAAATAACTTTACTAATAATGAAATTTCAATTCTACCCTTATAGATTTACTTCATATTACTTCTCAAAATTTTAACACTTAATACTTTAATAAGTATATTTACAATCATAGCTATGAGTTATATAAAAGAAAGCTCGAGTGTTACAAAAGGATCCTTAAGTACTAGATAAGAATTAAGGATTTAGTTTTGACCTATAGGGGAGGTGAGTTAAAACTTGAAGGTGACACTGACTCTGATTTCCAATCAAATATAGATGATAGAAAGCCTATTTCTGCATTTGTCTTTATTTGTAATGGAGGTGTTGTATGTTGGAAAAGTTCTAAATAGACTACTACAGCTGACTCCACTATAAAAATTGAGTATGTTATTGCTTCTTAAGTTGTAAAAGAGGCTTTTTGAATCCATAAGTTTGTGATAAAACTTAGAGTGGTTTCATCAATAGTTAACCCAGTACCATTGTATTGTAACAATAATGGAGCTATAACTCAGGCTAAGGAACCAAGGTCTCACAAGAAGTCTAAATATATTCAGAAGAAATATCAGTTGATCAAAGAGTTTATAGCAGATAAACATGTGGTCGTGCAGAAAATCCCCTCCATGGATAACATGTAGCCCACAGACTAAGTTGAGGACGTAACAGCAACTAGATTACCACTTAGAGAGGATGGGTATTAGATACTATCGTGATTGGCTCTAGTACAAGTAAGAGTTTGTTAGAGATATGCCTAGAACCTATCGTGTCATATGGTTCGGGATATTATTCTATGTGTATATATATTTTTGTAATTAATTATAAATTTTTTTATGATTAATAAAATGACATTTTATAACATTTTGCTTATTTAGTTGCTAATTATAAATAATGCAGAATGAGATCCCGTAATATATTATGATGCCAAGACTATTTACAAAGAGTTGTAGATATGAGTACAGAGTTCTTTATTTAAATACATCTAAATCAGTTCCTAGTTGAGGTAATATCATATAGAAGTATGACATTGCATGACTGGATGTTTAATGCTACCAAGGATTAGTATTAGATACTAATAGTTGGGTAACAAGTCTTATGTCACAAGAGCAAAACCATAGGTGATATGTTGAAAAATGTATTACTGAAAGTGACTAAATATGACGAATCACACAGCCATACTAGTATACCACTAATCTTTTGATCTAAGGTGTCATAGCTATCTTCTACACTGAAACAGATCGTTCATTTGTGTATATCGCACTGGGCTAGCCACGTCTAGAGAAAAAAGCTTGCTGGCAATGTGTTCTTAATGTATGAGGATAGGTAATAATCATAATGGAATCTGCTGGCTCAGATATTGGAGCTTAAGATCTTAAACGAAGATGTCATACATGGGAAACAAATCTTTGGCCAGAGTACTTGTTTTTGAATACATAAATCCTGTATATGATTTGAGTTCCTGTTTTTATGATTGAGTTAGGGGTTTGATGATTTCATTACCCGCACTTGATTAGGAGTTGACAACAGAAGGACTTTACTACATACATGTACAACTATATGGGTTTATCTTAAATATTCATTCATTCATGTTTGGGGAGTCATGAAATCTTATTAGAGGTTACTCATAATCATTGGGAACTTCAGTAACAAGGAGTTATGCCGAAATAATGCGAAATGGTTCATATTTGCTTCTGTCCAACTCACAATGACCTAGACAATCATACACATTAACCAATTACTTAATGATAATAGTTATTGCCATTATATAATATGCATCGAGTTAGTTAATAATATTCTTTCGATATTTTATTTGGATAAAAATTTAATTCTTTCTTGTAAAGAATTAATTTCCTGTCTAAGACGCATTAGCATGCGTATGCGTGGGAAATATTTTGATAATAATTCGGATATCATAAATATAATTTACTGATATATGGAAACTTGGAAGTAATATTTTGTCATAAGAATATTAATAAATAAATGATTTATTTATTAATGATTAAATAATTATTATTTGATCAAATGGATCGTTGGTTGACAAATGGCACCATGTGATGTTGCCAAGTGTCAAATTCTTTGATTAGATCTTATCTATTCATTTTGAATCAATGGTTAAAATTAATTCTTTAATTATGATTAAAAAAATTAAAAAAAAATGAAAGAATCTTTTGCAATTATTATTTGAAAGTCAAGCATTATAAGAAGTGATTATTACACTTTAATATATATATATATATGATATAATATTAAATTGTAATAATTTCATTTTATTTTATATTTTATAATAATAAAATCTCTCTCTCTCTCTCTCTCTCACACACACCTTTAGCATATATATATATATATATTAAAGTGTTTAATATTAATATATGTTAAGATATTTTCCCTTCATTAAATGTATTAATTGAATTGAAATAGATTTTAGAATCCATAGGTGAGTCTTTGACACTTGTATCCATTAGATTAATTTGATTAAATTGAATGGATGAAATGAAGTGTACGTGGGATTTGTTTTCACAAGTTAGATTTCAATTGTGAATTGAAATTAGAATAGTCTTCTTTTCCTTCTTCTTGGTTTGGATGTCATTTTTGAATGGTGAGAGGATTTTGTTTTGAACAAAATTCATAAGGAAGAAAGAAAAGAAAAGAGAGAAAAAGGAAGAAGAAGAAAGAAATGAAATAGTTTCATGAGTTTCATTTTCTTCCATATGAGCAAGTAGAAGTTTTCTTAGGTAGAAAATTGTTAGTGTATGCCTTAGAACCCATTCGTGTTATCGGATTCTAAGTTATGAATCTTGTATTATTTTATATTATCAATAAAAGAAGAGTTCTATATATACATATGCTGATTGCTTTCTTTTTTGAATCATGCTATATATTAAAGTATGTATGTGAATTGTCCAAATAATTCATTTAATAGTTAAATGAAATTATCAAAGTCGTTCCATATGGACGTGATATTGATTGGACAATCATATCACATAGTACGCATACTAGATGTCATTGATGAATATCATGGGATGATATTAGTTCTAGAGACAATGAGAATTATGCCATAAGAGCATTAGAATAGAGAAATAGTTAGAAAATTATTTTTCAAACGTAACCAAAGAACGATAAATCATATAGTATGCATGTAGTCAATGATTTATCACTAGATTGTATTAGTGTGTAAAGTGATCTTCTGACTTAAGACATCAGAGTCAGAGCTTATATGGATAAGCATGGTTCTTATGGTGTATATGTACAGGACTAGCCAAAAACTGGTTTGGTTATGCATTATTCATATCTGCCTCCGAATAATGGTCAAGATGGGATTCGTTGGCTTGATAATTAAAGTGAGAGTTTTTGCAGATTCTTATTGCGTAGAGTTTCTAAACGAATGTCAACAAATTCTAAACTTCAAAGTCTCTAGCTAGAGCAAATTTAAAAAAAAAAAATACACACACACACACACGAAGAGTTCATGTTAGAGAGTTCAGGATATATTGATCGACATTTCGTGAAAAAATTGAGATTAGGGTTTTGACATCTATGAACCCTTCCTCAATTACTATTAGATAACAGAAATATTTTACCCACAAGATAAGAACAATTAGAGTAAGGTTTGATTAAGAAATTCTTCATTGTACTTTAGGGGTTGTGTGGCATATTGCTAGATGTTATCTACAGTCGTTGAGTTTGTTGAATAGTTCAAATTCGAAGAGTTCATATACAACTCACGGCTAACCCACAGTGAGCCTTCATGCTCATACCAATATCCTTATGTATTAGGAAGCTATGGGAGAGAGTTAAATATTATCGAGATGAAGGCTACCACCTTCAGGGATAATATGGGGCCGAAATATTTATATATAAGTGTTATATATATACATATATATATATTAAGAATTCTTTAATGTAAATTACATGCTTAATGGATAATATTGATTATCCAAGGACCAAAATATTATGGAAAATTATTTTTCATAACTTTGAATTAATTATAAATTCATTTTATACTTATGTGAATAGTTTCTTTAATAGTTAAGGAAAGATAAATTTATAATTATTTATTTTGCAAAGGGCTTCCATAATTAAATAAGTATTTGCCAAAGGTCCAAGTATAAAAGGACACTTAAAAATCCAATTTAAGATGGAGAATTGGAGACGTTATGGGAAGAATGAAAAATTGAAAAAGAGAAATGTTCTCTCCATTTAGCCATGCTTCCTTACTTGCACTTGGTGGTGCAAATTAAAGAGACTTGATATTTTTTAATTTAATTCATCAAATTTCACTTGCTAAGACAATGTTTGTTTGATTCTTTACCTTGATTTTAACATATATTATGTATATGTTTTAATTTGTGCATGTGATGCATGAAAAATTTTAAAGCTTTATTGCATGATTAGGCCATAAATCACTCTTATAAATGGTATTAGAGCATGTTATGGTGTTTGATTTGGCCATTGATTTACTTGATTTTGGTGGAAATTAAAAGGATGCAAGGTTGTGATAATTTTGGCCATGGTGGGTTTTGGTGGAGAAATTATTTTTTCCATGCAATTGAAGTGTTCAATTGAGGTTTCATGTGATGATGAACCCTTGGTTAAAGTGTTGTTGGATGGTAATTTGATGTCTAATTTGATTGGATGTCAAATTGATCAATTACGGAATGTTGGTTTAATTGTTGCATGTGATATGCACGATTGCCAACAATGTGATCCTTTTGCTAAAACCATATAAAATGGATGAAAATTAGATTGGATTCTATGGTGAGTGCATTTGGTCAAGGCAAAAGGCATGATGAAAAATTGTTTTTCATTTTTCTTTAATGTGTTAATTATGTGAATTAACATGAAAATGGATGAATGCTGATGGAAAATGTTGAATTTTCCTTAATTCCATAAACTTGACCATGTTGTGTTGGTTATGAAAATGTGTTTCCATTATGCCATAATATGTTTAAGTGTGTTATACATAATAATGTATCAAGTGTTGGTGCATTAAAAACATATATGCAATGAGATTGGCATATATATATATATATATGTGATTTTGGAGAAAATGTGCATAAAAAGGTTTTGTTTATTTTCACCATAATATGGCATAGTTTGTGTAATTGGCAACAAAATGTTGTTGTTCTATGTTCATATGATGAATTTGTGTGCTTGGTGTGAATATGCAGTTTTGAATTGTGTAGGAAATGTATATAAATTATTTTAATACATGAATATGGTTTAATGTTTTGTTTATGTATTTAATTTGATAAAATACAACTTATATGTGTATTTTTATATGCATATATTAATTATACATTAACTTAGTGTATGTGTATATATTTGATGTATATGCATGCTTTGGTTACACAGTTTTAATATATGCATTAATACATGTTAATTTATATTTATATATATACATATGGGTAGTAATGTACATGTGGAAAAACAAAACATTAAACAATGTTTATGACAAATTTAATTTGTCGATCACATTTAGTAAATGTTATTAGTTTAATTGGTTAGATACGTTAATCATGTCTATGTGATCAATGATCTGTTGGCTTAGTTTGACTAGTTAATGTTGTTTTGTCGATTAATAAACTCGAACAAGCACAATGTGGATTTTAGTTTGACCGATTTTCATGCATTCACAAACCAATAATTCTTATAAGACAAGAAAAACCAATGCATAAAAACTGGGAAAAAAATTATTGTTAGACAAGGAATTAAAATACTACAAGCAAATAAAAAAAAATAGTTTTCTAACGTGTAAGTGTTACACGTGTCGAAACAATTTTAAATTATTAATAAAATATGTTTTAAGGCTTTTAATAATATTATTATTTATTCATGAGATGATTAATTATTATTTATAATAAAATATTTGTTTAGGAGATGAATAAATATTTTTGGTGAATAATAATAATAATAATAATTGTTCATAGGATGAATAAATATTATTAATGATAAAATATTAAGTGTTTAATATTAGTATATGTTTTTCTGAAAAACACGTGTTAAAATATGCATTATTATTATAACACGTGTGTGACATATGTAATTAAAATGCATAATGATTCCCTGATAAAAAATTGTTAAATCCTTGCCTCCCATGGTGGGATAACAAAGCAATTCTTTGACATACAATTTATTATCCCTAGATTTTAAAATGTGAGAGATATGAGATGTATGTAATTTAATTCGGTTATCTGGTTCTTTGATGTTATTTTCATTTTGACCAAGATTCTAAAATGTGAGAAAAAAATGAGAATAATATTTTAAGAATGCACAATGGTTTGGATTTAACTGGCTTAGGATTCTAAGATTTCTATTATGTGAAGTATTCGAAGCTAGGGCAAAGAAAAATGAATCGAACTTTACATGTTGATGTAAAAGGAAAGAGTTTCCTACTTATTGAAATTAATTAACCAAGATTTTTATTATGTGGCGGTTATTAATTTTAATAAGAAATTAATCCCCCACTAATTTTAATAAAAACTCAAACTAAACTTCTGGATCCTGACTTAAAGAGTCTGAGATTCAAATTAAATACTGGGAGCTAGTACAATTAGCATTTTATAATAATAGTCAAAGTGTTTGATTATTATTATTATAATTCAATTGTTTAATTTTAAATAAATCAAATTATTTGATTTATTATAATACAGATCATTAGCACAACATTTTCTGTTTCTTTTCAAAAATTCAAAAATATTGTGATATTTAAATAAAATACAAAAAATGGCTGCTAATAATGCTTTCCTACACATTTTGGACATTAATATGTTGATGGGGCCCAATTTTAAAGATTAACTCAGAAATCTTAGAATTGTTATGGATTTCGATAAAACGGGCTATGTCTCAGAGGCACTCATGCCACTCGATATTGATGACAATGCTTCACTAGAGGATTGTGAGACATTAGAAAAATGGAAGGAGGATAACCGAAGAGTTTGAGGTTACATGTTAGCCTCAATGAACAAACATTTCCAAATAAAGCACAAGAATGTCTCGAGTGCTTATGATATCCTCACCACGTTACAAGAGTTATACCATGAGAATACTCGAGTGGTAGAGTACAAGTTGTACGCTTCCCTTTTTAGTATGAGGCTCAGGGAAGGTCTGGCCCGTGATGATCATGTCATTAAGATGATAAATCAAATAGGACAGTTAGACATTTATGGGGTGGTTATACTTGATCGCCTCAAGGTGAATCTGATTCTCCAGTCCCTTCCCTCTAGTTATAAATCGCTTATAACTAATTATAATTTAAACAAGAATGACCGAACTCTTCCTAGGTTGCTCAATGAGCTTCAAGAGTTTTACAAACAAAACTTCAAAGGGAAAGGACATGAGAATCTCCACATGGCTTTTGCTAGTTGGACTAGCAGTAAGTCAAGAAAGCCACAATAGAAAGAGCCAAAAATTGGTCCAAAGAAAAAGGGCTTTAAGAAAACCACCTCAAAGGCTGAGAAGCCTAAGGCCAAAGAAAGTGTTTCCTCTGTATCTTGACAGTCTTAGGAAGGCTAAAGCAGGTACGTATAATTGGTATATAACTGATTATGAAATAAGTGTTATTTTTTTATCATCATTCTTGGATATTAGATTCATCATCTACTTCTCATATTTGTGTCTCTTTATAGGCAATGCAGAATAGTTCTACGTTGACGAGAGGCGAGATCATTTTGAGGATGGCTAATAGAGAAATAGTTGCTGCCAAAGCCACAAGACCTTGCAAGTAGCGATTATCTAGCAGGCATATTTTTATATTAAATCATGTATTATATTTTGCTACAACAACTAGAAACATTATTTTTGTTTCTATACTATGTAAATGTGGTTACGATGTATAGTTTAATAGAAATGAATGTTTGATACATTTAAGAAATGTATTAGTTGACAAAGCAATAAATGTGAATGGTTTGTATGTCCTTGAATTGAATAATAGTTATTCAATAAAAGCTATTACTAATAAAAGAATTTGTGATAATTCAAATCATAAATATCTGACATCATAGATTAGGTCATTTCGGAGAGTGTCGATTAAATCAGCTTGGAGAAAGTGGCATTTTAGGTCCATTAGGTTTAGAACCTTATCCAAGCTACGAATCATGTCTTTAAGGGAAAATGACCAAATTAACCGTTAAGAGTAAAGGCGAGAGAGCAGCGGAACTATTGGAACTCATACATATGGATGTTTGTGGACCTTTCAGTATCGAAACTAGAGAAGTATTTGAGTATTTCATTACCTTTATTAATGATATGTCATGGTTTTTGATGAAATACAAATCTGGATCGCTTGAAAAGTTTAAAGAATTCAATAATAAAGTTGAAAACCAAACTAGAAAGAGTATTAAAATTCTACAATTAGATCGTATAGGGGAATACTTGAGTACATAGTGAAAGGAACACCATACTCTATTTTGCACTCGCAGCGGAAGTGCGACTCACAGGATTAGTTACCGAGCATGTGACCGCTGCTGGGGAAGCCATGCTAGTCATACAGACATCTGAAAGGCTCCCAAACGGATCTATACAAATGCATATGTGTGTTTTGGTATTTAAAACTTTTTCAAATAAATGCAAAGTTGAGAAGTCTTACTTTTTTCCTTTGAAAACCAAAACAGTAGGTGAATCTCCGCACTTGCTTTCATGGGTGTTTACATATCGGTGTTGGTGATGGTGGTTCTAGTTTCTTTATATCTTCAAGGTTGAGCTTCACCAAACTTAATCAAGCTTTCACTCTCAAGCCTCTCTCTTATTCCCTTCTTATTTTTGGTTCACAACCAAACACAACTATCACTCTACTGTAGAATGAAGCTCACGGGAATAAAGAAGAAGAAAAAGAATGCTCTCTCAATTTCTCAAACTTGGAGAGGCAGTATACACTACATGGCTTACAAAGCTTAACCCTTAAGCTTTTTATTTATCAAATCCAATTTGATAAAACCTCTTCCACCAACTATAAATCACCGCTTTACATCCAGCTCACCAAATGGCTTAAATGCAAAACCATAACTCATGCATTTGGTTGGTGGGCATTGATTACATTACATTTAATCAATATATGTAATACATATACATATTAATCAAATTAATATATATTGAAAGAGAGAGAGGGAGAGAAAGTATTAGATATTTATATATATATATATATATATACTATTACACTAATAATATATTCATGTATCCAATATATATATATGTAAATATCTTATACATATATTATTACTTTAATAATATATATATAATGATTATTATATTAAATATTTATGTATATATTACTTTAATATATATATTAATAATCAATCCCATTGATATTTTAATATTACTTTAATCAATATTAAAGTATTATATTAATATATAACAATATCAAAATATCTATAAATCATACTTACGTTATCCCATAATTAACTAAAATATTTTTCACTTACAAGTGCTAGTTCGTCCTTGCCAGAAAATATATTCTTTACAATAAAGAATCAAATTGCTATCCGATCAAAGTATTGAAACAATATCATTAACCAATTAATAATTATTATATAATAGCAAATGCTATCATCATCAAGTAACTGACTAATGTATATGACCCTTAGGTTCATTGTGAACTGGACATAAGTAGATACGAACTTCTTCGTATCACTTTAGTACAACTCTTTGTAACCAAAGTTCCCAATGATCTTAATCGACCTCTAGTAAGACATCATGACCCCCAGATGCTAATGAATTCATATAGTCGTACGTGCATATAATAAAGTCTTTCTACTATTGACTCCCAATCGAGTGCGGGTCATGGTATCGTCAAACCCCTAACTCAATTATAGGATCAGAACCTCAATCATATATATGATTCATATATCTGCAAAACACCTTTCTAGACATATAAGCTTTGGCTAAACACTTTATTCCTGCATATGACAGTTCCACCTAGGATCTCAAGTTCCAAAATCTGAGCTAGCAGATTCCATCTTGGTTATTACCTGTTCTTATACACCTAAACACATTACCAGCATGCTTCTTTCACCAGGCTAGACTAACCTGGTGCGATATACGCAAGTGAATGATGTACCTCAGTGCGGAGGGCAGTCGTGATACCTTAGGTCAAAGGACACCCATGTGAGTTGCCACATTTGGTCATGTTCATAACACGTTCTCCAGCGTATAACCCATGTTTATTCTTTTATGACATGAGACTCGTCATCCAACTATTAGCATTCAATACCAATCCTTGACAGCATCAAATATACCAGTCATGCAATGTTATAATCTCATATGATATCGCCTCAACTGGTGATTCGGATGTATTCAAATCAAGACTCTATTGTCATATCTACAACTCTTTGTAGATAAAGTCCTAACATCAAAATACATCACAGGATCTCATTCTACATTTTATATATACAATATATATCAACAACTATACATGCAAAATGATAGAAAAAGCATTTTATTAGTCATAAACAAGTTTATAATTAGTTACATAATTATATATACATAAGGATGATATCCCTAAACCATATGACATGATTGGTTCTAAGGCAAATCTCTAACACATAATTCCAAGAATTCTTGAAAGAAAATGGCATTATTTTCTAGTTTACTCCTCCTTATACACCATAGTTGAATGGTGTAGTAGAAAGGAGGAATCATACCCTATTATATTTGTGGGGATATGTGCTACAGACTGCTCTGCATATTCTTGATAAAGTTCCATTAAAATCAATCCAAAAGTCTCCGTATGAGATATGGAGTGGAAAGAAACTTAATTTCAAGTATGTGAGAATTTAAGGATGTCTAGCTTATGTTAAGCTAATTAACACTGATAAGCTGGATATAAAATCATAGAATAATCGGTTTATTGGATATCCTAAATATTGTTTATGTAACCCCCGTAATTTTAAAAATTTATAACTGTAACCTCCACAATATTTAAAAAATTTAATCGAATATTTGATGTTATTTGTTTAATTAAAAATTATATGTAATTTGGACTTTTGGTTTAATGATTAAATTTTGAGCTTAAAATAGTGTTATTTGTTTAATTCTAAAATTAATTTTATAAAGTTATAAGTGAATTTTGGATTAAAAAAATAATGTTTGGATTAATTTTGAAATTTATAATAAAGATTTTAAAGCATAAAAAGTATTTTAAAATTTTTTGAAAAGGACTAAAATGAAAGCTTTACAAAGTTTTAAACTATTTTTATAATATTAAAAAGAACAATGGGCCTAATTGATATTTTACATTCCACAATATAACGCAATTCACCTTCTTCCTTCTCCATTCTAGTAGCCTCCGTTTTTTTAACAAAAAGCTTTGTTTCCCATTCTTTCTGAAATTCTGGCTTAATTTCTTCAAATTCAAGCGTTTTTTCTTTCAAATTTCAATTACGGCTACGAGAATCCAGAAGAAAGATAAAGTTAGGTGGGAGGATCATTAATGGAAGTGGTTACCCGCCCATTATTGTAAGTAAATTGTGCATGCATTTTTAATATTTTTGAAAATCATGCAATATTCCATGTTATGCTAAAATTGGTGAATTTTAATGTTTTGGTATGCTGAGAATGTTTTTATGAAATGAAAATTGAAAATGATGAATTTTAATGTTTGATATGCCGATATCGTATGGATGAAATAATTATTGAAAATGATGTCGATGTGTAAATGTTAATGAATGAAAATGATTTTATGGCTCTAGTCGTTAGTTAATGTTTATTCTGAACTATTCATAATTTTATTTAACGCGTAATGTTTATTCTGTTTAACGTGCAATGCATGTTTCTATTAGAATTGATATGAAAATATCCGATTTAAGTGGAACATGTGATCACGTTCTGAATCTGGGTAACCATGGGTGCAAATGACACTAATTGACTAAGCCATTTTGAAAATATTTGAAATATGAATGAATTTCTGTGTTAATTGATAATTTAAAAATTCATTGATCTGGTTGTGCAAATATGATTGCTTTGATAAGAAAAAAAATATGAAATGTTTGAAAATGTATTGATTTGTTTGAGTATTTATATTCTGTATCATATCAACATATAAAAAACTTGCATGGTTTACTTATTGAGATGTTATCTCACTCTTTATTGTAAAAATTTTATTTTTCAGATAATAGTACGTAGAAGTGACGAAGGACGCGTGCAAGGTTAGTTAGGTATAGATGAAAATCTTGGTTATATGTGTAATTAATAGAGTAATTATAAGTTTGAGAACTAGTTATATAGATAACTCTTTGTACGTGTAAGAAATTTAGAAACTGTAGACATTTAAGAATTATATAATAGTAACTCTTTTTATGAAATGATCTAGCATTATGTAATAATGATTGATTGAATAAATATGAGAATGGGGTGTTTTAAGAGTGGTATCAGAGCTAAGGTTGGAGGTTCTGTAGACTCTAAGTAATTAGATAATGATTTGATGTTCATAGCTATTAGGAATGACTGAAACATTTGAGTGTATAAACATTCGGATTAATAGGGAAACCATGGTTTGAAATTCAAAGAATCAATGAGAAAATATAATTATGGCAATGCGAGACAAAGAAGAAAGTGTTGATACGTGTGATTACAATATTGATACATGTGAATAAAGTATCGATACATATGAATACAGTATCGATACCTGTGAATAAAGTATCGATACATCTGAATACAATATCGATACATGTAAAGAAAACGTTAATATATGTAAAGAAAGTATCAATACTTTTCGAGTAAGAGAGTTCAAAATTATTTACGAACTCGCCCAATCAATACCTCATGGAGAAAAGATCGATACATAAAAGTAAATGTACCGATGCTTAGTGTTAAAGAATTTTTCAGAGCTAAAATTTTAATGAATGAATCGGGCTTAAAAGCGGCCATATATTGCAAATTAGAGCTCAAGTCCAGATTTTGTAAACTTTGAGTTAGTTAAATAAATAAATAATAGAGTTAGAACTTTAGAATTTGGAACCCAAGATTATTAAAGTAATGAAGATATAGTTTTAGTGAAGTGTAATTTGATTGCTATTTCATTTAAATTGGTATTAATATTTGGATAAAATTAGAAAAGTTTATGAAGTAACGTATATTTTGAAGAATTGAATGGCCGTTGCAGAGTTAAAATGGGCATTCCAAAAAGTTTACTTATAATTTCATTGGGCAATAAGTTTGTTGAAAATATTATTTTCAACTTCATGATGATTAAACGAATAAGTATGCTGTCTTATTCCATATAGTGTAATAATGAGATGTGAAATTATTTAATATTGTTTATGTAGTAGACTAGTCTGAATCCTTATTATTGAATTGAGATGATGTGTTGATTTGATTAAGTTTGAATCTCAGCAAAATCAGACTAGTTTTGATTATTGGTAGGCCGAGTTTGTGTGAAAGAAATTGGGAGTGTTAACTGTTTTGTTCTATAATCATTCTGCTAAGATATAATGTCGTCTTACTGTAGACCTAGAGATGATGAAATAATATTAAATGTGAGGTTAGATCTGATGTTGATTATATTGCTGATAGGAACAAAAAAAAACAATGATGAAATGAGTGGTAATAATAATGCAGCTAGTGAAGACATAAGACAATGTTAGATATGTAGCAGAAATTAAAAGAAATTTCATTTCATGTGGGTTACTAGATAAATCAAGATCTAGTTTTAAAGCTGAAATGAGATTTTAGGGATTTCTTTTGTAGTTTGTTATAATTAATTATAGTATATAATTTTCCTTAGAAGGTATCTCTTTTGTGTTTAGTTATAGTTTCTTTTAACTATAGAAGCATTGAGTGTGAAGTCATATTGTGATATTAATCATATGAATTGCAAAGGGCAAAGTTTGAATTTTTATTAACTATTAACTTCAATTGGTTTGCTAATTTCTGGTCCCTTATAAGTGGCCCTGTTTAGAATAAATATTATTTCATAACGTAATATAATGACTAAGATGTCAGGACAATTAAGTTGTTAATTTGAGAAATTCGAGTAGGGTTAAGAATATATGTGCCACAAATTTATGGTAAGTGACATGAGTTTAATGGAAAATTTTTAGTGGAGATAGAAAGTTGAGAACGATAGCAGAATATTGGTAAATTGAGGTAAGTTTTTAATTTCAAGAATTAGAAATGCAGATTTGCAATTTATGCCATTGATACTCTACTATAAAGATAACAAGATATGGCAAATTATTAGAAAATATTTGATTTGTTTTAAGTACAAAATGCAAAAAGTTGTTTGTTAATACATTTTTACTGAAAAGTTATATAGAGAATGTTAGGATATTTTTCTTATAGACATACTAGGGCTATTTGAGTTGATACTTTTCTTACTTCGGGTGTAAGAAGTAAGGATATACAGTTAAGGAATGTCCAACTAGAAGAATAGGTAGTAAAGATAGCACAAGGAAAAGTCAGAATAAAAGGCAAAAGGTACAGGAATGAGTTTACACTCTAACTAAGCAAAATGTATAGGCGTACAATGAAGTGACAACATATAAAACAGTTCTCTTTAACCCAAAAGATTAAAGTATTTGATTATGAGGTTACACATTCATTTGTGGCTTGTACTTTTGTTTGTTCTTCTGATAAAATATGTTATGTGTGTTGCTACTCCTATGGTTAAAATATAGTTATAAATTATATTTACAAAGATTGAGAGATTAGTTTTGAAGATAAGAATATTATAATTGATTTATCGCCATTTTAGATGCATGATTTTGATGTTATCTTGGGAACGTATTGGTTGGTCGCCTATCATGCGGTAGTAAATTATTTTACTAAGGTAGTAATGGTTAACATTCCGAGCCAATCAAAATTTAGTTTCAGTGGGAGACGATTTGTGATAGGTCAAAGGTTGTTTAATATGATTAAGGCCACAAAATTACTAGGAAAATGAGTGTGAAGGGTTTCTTAGCTTATGTGATTACCGAAGAGTGAATCAAGCCACAATAAAGAATAAACATTCTATCACAAATGAGGTGGTGAGAATGATGAGACCGTAGAAAAAGTTGATTAAAGTTATTGCTCGAAATGGAGGTGTCTTAAGAAATTGTTATTTTATTTGTTTTTTTTTTTTGGGAACATAATAAAATTTCTTTTAAGAATATTAATGCATGTTTTAGGCGAGAAATGCGATCTTAGAATAAAAAGATTTTGTTTAGCTAATAGAAGATACAAATGAAAATAGAATAAGTGAACGAATCCAAGTGAAATGTATAAAAGGATTAAGTAAAATGTTAAGGCTTGTAATTGGATCATGAAAGGTATTCCTCATTTCTCAAACATTTTTATAATTATTCATTAGGAATAAAATGTTAAGGAAAGATTTAAAATTTTTATTTTAAGTTTTAAGTTAAAATTAGAAAGGAATTTTAAGATCTT
>JAXCLQ010022222.1:16796-28217 GCA_035584115.1 Cedrela odorata | reverse complement strand
AATATCATTGTCATCTCGCCATCCGATTGATTATTTGTCGTAGATCTGAAATTTAATTTTTATTTTACGAAAATTCTACTTTAGATCTATGACGAATAATCATTTAAATGACGATGGTAATAATACTTTTATAGTTAATAAGAATTATATTGAAATCCACACTAACTTTGAATATAATAAAATTTTAAGTTAAATTAAATTTGTTAATAGAATTAAACATTATATTATTTTTCTCAAAAAAAAAAAATTGCATTTCTAGCAGCAGAAACAACTGATTTTTGGGATAGTTTCCAAATTTTTTGATACACAAAATCAACGGATATAAAATATGTCTCGCTGTATATTGGATGTTTGCAATGGCATTGGATACTGTTAATAAAACATAATATCACGTTAATGGTTTTTTATTATTATAATTATTATTATTTTGGGTAAACAGCCACTTCATTTCAAAATATCGAGCATCCAAACACATTCATTCCAACAAAACTCTGCTAACGAAGGTTTTTACTTGTATTGTTCATTTATTTGATTTTTGTTTTATATGTTTCATTTAAGAATTCCAGTAATTTTGCATACTGCTTACGCAGCTGACTGATTTTTTTGCTTACTTTTGTTTCATGGTTTTTTCTTCAAAACACAATTCTTTTCTCAGAGGTCAATTCAATAGCAGACATAAAGGTAATTATTATGAAAATGGTTTAATTCGGATATGTTTGGAATTGAGGTGGCATGATTTTTAATCCCCTACAAAATGAAATTACTTGCCGTCAAATATAAGTGGTTTGATGTGTTTTGGGGTACTTTTGAAGTAAATTTTCTGAATCTTACATGAGCCAAAGTTGGACAGAGCTACACTAGTTGCTTGATTGAAGTTAGTTGTGTCTCGTAAACTATATAAAGTAAGCTTGAAGTGCGATATTGTATATAAAAGTTTGAATGAGGTGTCACATTTGTGTTCTTATTCAATATATTTTTCAGGACTTCTTGTTTCTCCAAGCTGTGTCCAGCCATTAACTGAAGAGAATGTAGAGTGTTTGATAAGGTAAGGCCTGGCTTGATGGCTGATGGAGGTAATGTGGCTTTACACGAGATAGACAGCCTTGTTGTGGTATTGAAGTTACAAGGAGCATGCGGATCATGTCCGAGCTCAACAATGACTCTAAAGATGGGAATTGAAACCAAGCTCCGGGATAAAATACCAGAAATTATGGTAGTGGAGCAAATCCTGGACACTGAGACAGGACTTGAGCTAAATGAGGAAAGCTGGCAATAAATACATAAAAATGTGCTACTTACATGTGATTTCAGTGAAATTTTCTAATGCCACATAATTTTATAGCATTAGGTTATCTGATGAAAGTTTTCAGTATCATAGCTATCGCAGTACAAGACTTGGAATGCACATGCACATGAATGGATTCAAGTTAAAGTGATTAAGATGTCTCTTTCGAATTTATGTTTAGAGGGAAAATCCAATGTATATCCTCCCGCTCTCCTTTGCTTTTACCAATTGCAATTGGTCACTTGAAAGCCATGGGTTCTGTCGAAAAATTATCCTTTTGTAGCTTCATGGATTCGCAGTTTATCAAAGGTCATTTTTCACGTCTATGATTTGAGGTGATTGCACTCTGCAGCCCGAGTTTCAAAAAGTTATACTATACACCCTGTACTTTTTGTTAAGTGAAAGAGTTACGATTTATTGTGAAAATGATGAAAATGCTTGCCTTTACATATAGTTGAGAAAGTTCATAATTTCTGCTCCTGACCAACGGGCGAAATTTATAATCCTAATTCTCTCCTCTTATTTTGTCCCTGCAAGTAATAGTTCTATTTATTCATTTCACTACAAATTTTAATAGTTGGCATTACTCTTTTACCTAATCAAGATATTAAAAAGTTTGTAAGGGCTAAAACCCATTTACTTGCAGGTTCTTGCCAAGATTAGACCATACCTTGCAGGCACAAGAGGTGGAATACTTGAGCTGGTTCAGATAGATGACTACGTTGTCAAAGTTCGGCTTAGTAGGCCTGCAGCTGGTGTTATGACCGTTCTCTTGGCCTTAACACAGAAGTTGAGAGAAAAAAATACCTTCCATTGCGGCAGTCCAGTTGATAGATTGATGAAGAATCAAGGCAAACATCATCAACTGTACAGGAATGAATAGACAAATAGTTTACCGATCAATTTTCATCATACCTGGAATGTAAGTGAATATAAAAGTTTTGAACGTGGAAAATATTTAGTGTCTTCACGGGATGATCTGTGCTTGCTGTAATCATCTGCAGCTGTTACTGATAAGAAATTGCTATGAAATGAGACATTTTTTCTCTTGTTCTGCCATACATTTACTGCATATCGCCATTGAGTACTTTGATTTAAAACCAATTTGTTCAATTTTCTATGTAAAGAGAAACACAGAACATGTAGACTGCTCTTCTGCTTAATTGACAATGCCAAGGTTCTAAACAAGAAATGCAGACAATTGGGAATCATGGCAACTTCACTCTTTCCCTTCCTCTGTTGGGACAATTTACTTATGAGATTCAACTCTGTTGATGAGATTTTTATTAAGATTCCTTATGTAATGTTATCAATCTATTAACTGGAATAGGATCATATGTTGTCTATTTGTCAACATTTCTTTATTCCATTGGTCGAAAATAAGTTAACATCGCAGCTGTGGTGAGAGATGCCTCTGGCATACCAGATCTCTTTAAGCCCTTGTAAAAGGCGAACATATGCCTGAACATCAATAAACTTATTTGTTTTGAATCAATCTATAGAATGCCTGCTCATATGCTTACAGTCCTGTTAACGAAAAGTTTAGGGTTTTGATGACTCTTAATTCATCAACAAGTTCATTTTGGAACTTCAATTGAAACCAAGGGACCAATGCTTGAGCATACAAGTTCCACAAGGTTGCTTCTATTTGTAAAGCATAATTACATTACATGATGGTGGCAGTACAAGATCCCTAGTATTTCAAAATACAACAATAGCTTGCTGAAGTCTGGTAGGCAAACAAAGTATTCAGTATTCTCTATATTAAAGAATTAAAATGTCTCGTCCTCAACTAGTAATCATCTTCTTCGTCTCTTGATCCGAAGAATTTCCTGACAACAGCTGCAGTGGCACCAATAAACATGAAAAGAACCAAAAGATCGAATCCACCTCCAATGCCAACTGCGACACTTGAACCAGGGGTGAAGAAGGAAAATGGTGACCAACCCCAGCCACCATAGAATGGCACACCATAACCATAGCCATAACCACCGACCAAAGGAGAGGCCACTGGGGGATTGATATAAATATTGGTCCTGCCAAGAAAAGGAACACAATTACCCCAATACTTGTACAAGAAAGGGAGATTCATTCGTGAGGGAAATCCAGTAAGTCCTTTACCATGATTACCAGATTTCCCATCTCAGCAGCCAAATTAATCAAAATGTTTTGGGAGCATACGAAAAATTTATTGAATAGCTACTGAGATATTTAATTGGTTAGAAATTGGAATAAGCTTTACATAATCCAAATCCTAAATGTCTAACAGCTCTTGAGTTTGCACAGATATTCTTAAGTTCATACACACTTCTTATTAGCCAGTACAATGGGTATATGGTTTCACGTATCTTTATCAGCTTTACTTCCCTATTCTCAGATTAAAGCCAGGTACAAAAGTGGACCAGCTGTCCACAGGATTGGCAAAAGCAGTCCTGTATGAAAGGAGAGTAACCAAACCAATTTGCAGTTTAAATCTGAAAATGACTACAGGCGGTAGAGAACCTTGGCCCCTTAAACAACCACATCCTAATAGACCTGACTAATTTACAACCCCTTCTCAGTTGACTTGGGCAAAGAAAAAAGAGGAACCTTGGAATTCCTGTGTTACAGACGCCCAAGAGATTCAAGAAAAGGTATCTTGTTTGTACCATATGGCTGCTACCCAATGTAAGGGCTATCATATGACACCTAATCAGCTATTAACCTTCCCAACAATTAGTTCACCGAAAAGAGTTAAGTATATTGTACAGAAAGGAAGTGCCAAAACAGATGCAAAAAGAACATTGAATATATAATATGCTTGCAACCGAAAGAAATCATATTTTATTTACCAACTCCTTTCAAATTGATTTGTATAAGAGATGATTCATCTTCTTCTCAACCTGACAATCACAAAAGTCTAATTATGATTCTAAACTGGATAACAATCCACATCAGTTGTGCTCACTCTGTCAACAAGTGAACTTCTAGACAATGCAAACAATTGAGACCAAGACATAACCATGCCGACATATAGGTCGGGACTCTCAGAACAATTTAATGCAATAGCAATTTTTAATGGATGTGAAAGCAAAAGCCTAGGGAGCTGCTGTTGTAACTCTATTGGTTTCTGATATAATTGCATTATTAGAACTCCAAGTAATTAGAGAAGTTTGCAGCTTAAGGTTTCCTAATTACAGCTGAAAAATGTTATCGCTTTTTGGTACGAACAAAGCTAATATTACTAGAGAATCAAAAGAAGAAATAAGGGGAAAAATGGGAATTGTTTAATGCTGCCTTCGTACTGCTACTAGTAAGAACCATTGATCAGTTGGCAGAAACAAACGACTTCTTGTTGAAAGACAAAAGAAACCATATATTTTTATCACTTTTTCAGAATAATTTCATTCATATATAAATGACTGCAATTGAGAATTCTTATCATTTCAAAACAATTATAAATTGTCCAATCTAACATGCTGTATTCATGAAAATCAATAAACTATATCAAACTATTCTTCATTTCCAAACATTTCTCCCATAAATTGAGTATCAGAACCAACAACAATCTAAATCAATAACTAAAACATATATTGTAATTTAAAGTTCAATAAAACTACCTTGAATTGCTATAAGATTTTGAGGATGAGCGAGGACCTGATGACCGGAAAGCCTGACCACCAACTCTACCGCCACTCTTGGCGGCGTCTGAATCACCAACTGAACCCAGTGTCAAAACCCCAGCTGCTAATGTCACTATTGCTAACTTTGCCATGTGGTTCTCATTTTTCCTACCAAAAAACAAATAAAAGTAAAAATTCAATCTTCCTATGCATAGACAAACCCGTCAAATCAATTAAATTAACTGTAATAACTACCTGGAACTATCGTTCTGGTCATCTGTTCGGTTTCTGCAAGAGAAAACACTAACAGAAGTTAGAATCTTAGTTCTGGGTTTGTGGGTTGGTATAAGGGCGTTGGTTAAGTAGCTTTCTTGAGATGAAGCTATAGACATGTTTTATATCTGTTGATTTTGAGTATCAAAATTTGGAAACTGCACCGAAAATCAGTTGTTTCTGCTGCTTGAAATGCATATACAAGGATTGCTGCAGATACTTTGTAGTTTGATGTGAGAGAAACAGAATGCTGGTCCATTTCCTGATATTGAGTTAGCCACGTGGTTAGATAACAATGGCTGAAAAGAAGTTTCATGAATTGCATGTATCTCTCGTTACAGAATATAACGGTTAGCAGAGTCCAAGTGGCTCATTGGCTTTTTCGAAATATGGGATATAAGTTAGGCTACTTATTTTGGGCCTGATTTTTTTTCATAAATCCAGATCACTTAAAATGCCATAGCTTGAGCCTTCAATGAACCATGACGAATTGGTATTGTTTTGGCATCACAACTATTTTTTTTTATTTTAAAATTATTTCATATCAGAATTTGTTTGTAAAGCAACCCTTAGTCACTAGATTCCTGTGGATTCTTTTTATACATTCTTTTATATCCACGTTTTCACACATTGTGTATTTATTTTCGTTGATTGGTTGGCAGAGCCGTTTTCCCCCATTGTACACACCACTGGCACTGCTTTATTTTCTACACTAATAGTAATAGATGAAGCATTGTGTTGAAGATCAAGGTTTTTCTCTTTGCAGTGTTGAGAAGGGTATCTTCAGTATGACATATAGGACCACCTGTAAACCTGATGATGATCATCTTCTCTAGAAGATCAAGGGGGTTAAAACATTTCTTTGGTGTCACCTTACCAGACAATCCTTACCTTAACCAATTATTGGATTTTGTTCGTTTTCACAACTGTAATTTATACCTTTGCCTTGCAGTCACTGTACCCTTTTTTTAGTTGTAAATTTCGTTAAAAGATTCTCCCCTTTGTATATTATAAATATGTTCCATTCTATATAATTTTCTACAATGAAATATAATCTTCAGTGTTCATCTCTTTGGCTACCATTTTTATTTATATTTTGACTTGGTATTAGAGCTAAATAATGGCAAACAATGCTACACTCCCTAGTCTCGCAACAAATGCTGCTAATGGTGCTCAAACATAGCCATTAACAAACCTTTCCTTCCCTACTCCATTAAAATTAAACATAACCAATTATTTATTCTGGAAAACTCAGGTCTTGCCAACAATTCGTGGTAATGATCTAGAGGACTACATAGATGAGTCTAAGTAAATTCCAAGCACCCACATCTCTGCACTTGATGATTCTTTAAGTGTGATTACAACTCAAAATCTAGAACATCTACAATGGAGGAAGCAAGACTAGTTGCTGCTCAGCTGGTTTCTCTCAACAGTCAACGAGAGTATCTTTCCTTCTTTGACAAATTATAACACATCAAAGGATCTGTGGGAGGTCATTTCGAATATGTATTCCTCAAAGTCTTATGCATGAGTTATGAAACTAAAAAAATCAAATTCAAACCACCAAGAAAGGTTCACAATCTATGGCTAATTACTTTGGCAAGATGAAAACCCTGGCTGATACTTTATCCATGTCTGGAAAACTCATACCAGATGAAAACCTACTATAATACATCTTGGGAGGTCTCGAATCCGAATATGATATCGTGGTGTCAACATAACCTCAAAGATGAATTCTTTTCTTCTTGAACATGTCTATGGTGAGCTTCTCATATTTGAAAGGAGACTTGAGCATTGAAGCCAACCTTGTAGCTAATAGTGGAAGCAGTTCTTGGAATCAAAAAAAGAGTAGAATAGGAGGAAGAGGAACAAATTTTAACCCCAATAGAGGCAACAACAGAGGAAGGGGTCGAGGCAGGTTTTCACAAGACAGAGGACAATCAAAACCTACCTATCAAATTTGCAACAAGAATGGATATTTGGTTTTAACTTGCTGATACAAATTTGACCATGATTTCGTGCCGAAGAGTGATACACAAAATGAACAATCCTCTGCTTATATGACAACACAAGAAGCTGGAAATGACAGTGGAGTTACAAATCATGTGACCAATAAAGTTAACTACCTTGTTGGTAAAGCAAAATTTAAAGGTATGAATAAGTTAACAGTTGGTAATGAAGAAAAGCTTTCAATTACTCATATAAGTAATGCTTGCTTGTATGCTGAAAGTGTTAAACCACTACTCCTGAAAATTATTTTATGTGTTCCTATGATAATTAAAAATCTTATAAGTGTTTCAAACTGATCAATGATGTGTCAGTTGAATTTCATAATAATTTATGCTTTGTGAAAGACAAGATGGAGAGAGTGCTGCAGGAAGGAGTGGCTAATAGTGGCCTTTATTTGCTGAAAAATCTAAAGAAGACTGAGAGTCTTAAAGTCCTTACACATCCTGAGTTCTTTGTGTCAGATGCTGAATCCTTGCTTGCCTCCTTGGATAGCACTTCGACGTGTCAAAAGAATGAGTTAATCTTTAGTAATGTTAATGCTGAGTCTATTAGTGTTCTTGATTTCCTACATAAAAGGCTTAGTCATCCTAATGATCAAGTCTTGAAAAAAGTCATTGAGTCTTGTAAAAACTTCCAAATAAGAAATATAAATCAGTTTTCTTCATTTTGTAAAGCATACCAATATGGAAAGAACCATAGACTAACATTCAAAAAGGGTGAAACAAAGACACTAAAATCACTTGAAATTTTGCATGCAGACATATGGGGTCCAGCTCCCTTAATTTCTGGAAATGACTATAAATATTTCTTGAGCATTGTAAATGATTTTACCATATTCACATGGCTTTTTCCTTTGACAAACAAAGCTCAAACAGCCACTACAATCATCCATTTCAAAGAACAAATAGAGAAATTTCTTGAGACCAAGTTAAGACCCTACAACTAGATTGAGGAGGTAAATTTAAATCCTTAGAAGGGTATTTGAAAGAAAAAAGGAGTGTGTTTCAGGCATTCCTGCCCTCACACTTCTCATCAAAATAGGAAAGTGGTGAGAAAACATAGGTATGTGGTAGAAATGGGGCTGGCCTTGCTAGCTCAATCAGGATTGCCTCTAAAATTCTAGTTTGAGGCATTCGAAACATTAGTATACCTAATTAACAGACTACCAACTTTGGTCTTGGACAATCTTTCACCATTCGAAAAGTTGTACAAAAGATCTCCTGATTTCTCCTTCTTGAAAACATTTGTGTAACACCTGCAATTTCCTTTGTAGAATTCATAATTATTAAGCAATGATATAAAGTAAATGTATGAGGGTATTTTTGTAAGTTTGAAAAATGTAATAGATATGAAGGGTAGAAATGAAAATTTTATTGTTAACAATGTTATTTTTGAAATTTTAGATTATAGATTAAAATAAAATTAAGTGGGCCAAGAATATAATATATATATATATATATATATTGGGCCTAATTTAATTAGTTAGGCTCAAACCCAATTAGTTATGCCTAAATCTAATTAGTTAGGCTCAAGCCTAATTAATGATGTTTAAACCCAAGCCCAAGCCCAAGCCCAAACCCAAGTTAATATATATGTATATAATAAAGTAAAATAAATAAATAAATGAATAAAATATTAAGTTTTTGTCAAAATTCTCTACATAATTTGTTGGTATGAAATCAATACTTAAATAAGTAATAGATCTTAACACGTTTTACCTTGCAAGTGCACAAATCACTGTAATATAGTATAGTAAATAAGGATCGATTCCACAGACTATATTAAAAGCAATTCTAAGATAAATAGAATAAAAACTAAAATTTAAAATAATTAAACACTAGAAAATAGATTGAATGAAAAATTAAGATAAGGAGCGAAAATTATAATTCACGAGGTTACGAAATCAATGAGAAAAGATAGTTAAGGCAAGCAATCCACCATTAGATAATCATATATTTATTTAATCATATTAAATCTTAGCAATTATTGATGAAGATGTTTACAACATACCAAGGTTAGTGGTGTATGTGTATTTGATTTTTCTAATATATATAATATGTATAATGTGTACATAAGACTTATATTCTCACATGAAGTTTGGTATGGTGTATACCTAAATTCATAAGTGAAAACCCATTAAGAATTAGAGAATATAACATCACAAGAACCCTAGAGCATAGTGTGCATTAGGTACCCCAGAAACCAGTTTACATGAATAGGTTCTCAAGCTACTCACTTGTTGCAAATTGACAACATAACGATATAGTGGTCCACATGCAATCACAACTAAATAATTTAAAATATTATCATAAGGTGATCAAGCTTAAAACTTTGTAATAAATTTTTAATTAAAACAGTGAACAGAAATTTATCAAATCAAATACTGAATTTTAATTAATTAACATCAATAAATCATGTTTAGGGTTTTAATACAAACCCTAACTATAAAGAAAATTAGCTACTCATATTCATAAGAAAATAAAAATAAAAATTAAAATAAATCATAAACTAACAAGAAAGAAAAGAAAAATAAAACTCATATTTTGCTATGGCTTCCTCTTTGTGGCTTCTCCTCTTCTTTCTTTTTTTCTTCAATTGGTGTGAATACCTCTATTTTTATAGGCAAATTTAAATTGTAATCCTAAGCACACTCAACCTTAAACTCATAGAAGTGATTTAAGCCTAACTCTTTGCAAAAACCAATTTTCACATTAACTCTTTTCTTCCTTGACAAATTACAATTCAATCCTTTTTGGAAATTTTTAATTTAGTCCCTCATTCAATTTTCTTTTACTTCATAAATTTCAAAAATTCATAACTTAACGCTTTGAAGTTGGATTGACATGCCGCTTGCATAGTTAAATTTGTATTATCAAGATCTTTCCATTAAGACCCATATTGATATATTTTCGTCACTTATTAAAATTAGTCAAATTTGATATCTACCTACAAAATAAAATATAAAATCACTCAAAATAAATAAATTAAATATTAAAACTATTAAATTAAAATAAAGTATAACTCTTAAAAATTAATAATAAACAAAGGCAAAAAGAACTAAATTAAATGGGAATAAAAATGTATAAACTAATGATCAAACACAATCCTAACCATCCATTTACTTTAATATAAATCATCCACTTGACACAATTTTAACCAGGCTTTATAAAATGATAAACATAAACCATGTTAGTGAAAAATGTGG
Organism: Cedrela odorata; assembly: GCA_035584115.1. Lineage (NCBI taxonomy): Eukaryota > Viridiplantae > Streptophyta > Magnoliopsida > Sapindales > Meliaceae > Cedrela > Cedrela odorata. Next base: position 17,842 of record JAXCLQ010022222.1, on the reverse strand, counting down.
TGGCTAAATGCGGTCCCTTGAATTAGTGAAATTAATCTTAACCATCCATGTGTTTAAGTAATTAGAATTAATTAATAGTTGATAGAAATTGGGTGAAAAAATGAGAGCCATTGGATTTTATTAAAATAATCTTAATCATCTATGTATTTAAGTAATTAGAATTAATTAATAATTGATCAAAATTATGTGAAAAAATGAGAGCCATTGAATTTGATTGAAGTAATCCAAGTCATCCATGTGTTTTAAGTAATTATACTTAAATAAAATTTGATATTTTCAATTTGAGAAATGCAAAGGAATGATACGTACAAGGCAAATTGAAAAGAGAAGAAAAGAGAAAAGAATGAAAGGAAGAGAAAGAAGAGAGAAAAGAAGAAAAATTGGTAAGTTTCTTTTAATTAGAATTGTAGTATTTTAGTGTAGCATGCTTAATTAATTGAATTAATTGTAATAAAAAATTAGAATTCTTTTAATTAGACTTTTATTATGTTGGTGTAACATGTTTAGTGAGTTGAAATTAATTATAATAGAATTTATATTACTTATGTTAAATTATGATTATGAGATTTGAAATGAATATGGTTTTAAATTGTATATGATGTTGGAAATTGGTGGAAATTAGAACATGTGTAGGTCTTGGGTATAATTATAGTAGAAATCAAAAAGGAGTAAATTCATGTTTCAATGTCTAATTGTAGTAGAAAAATTTGATATGAATAAATTCATGTTAGTAGTGTTAATTTTAGTAGGAAATTAGATATGGCAAAAAATGCATGTTATTAACGTTAATGTGTAATAAGGAAAATTAGAGATGGATAAAACTATATTAGTGATGTTAATTTTGTAGTTAGAAAATTAGGAATTTATATTGTGTTAATATGTATATAGTGTTTAAATGAGAAATAGATATTGTGTTAGTTGGTCGAAAATTGAATGATGATAAAAAGAATGGAAGTGTAGTAATAAATATGTGTGTGTGTGTGTGTGTGTGTGTGAATGGATGTTACTTGTGGATTTGGAAAGAAATAATTGTGAATTGGAATTAA
>JAXCLQ010022222.1:3988-16696 GCA_035584115.1 Cedrela odorata | reverse complement strand
TGTGTGTGTGTGTGTGTGTGTGTGTGAATGGATGTTACTTGTGGATTTGGAAAGAAATAATTGTGAATTGGAATTAAATCACGGTGATTTCAATAGGCCAAGTTTGTAATAATGATTGGGAGTGTTTAAAATTTAATAATGCAGGTGTTGTCAAAAAATAAATTGGCAGAAAACGGCAACACTTATAAATTCGAAAATTTTTCGCCAAATGTGTGTGTTTCTGTAAGTTATATATGTACAAGTATAGATACGTATAAAATGATATAATGACGTGAATATAATAATAAGTTTATTTTAGAAAATTCATAAAATGTTGAGTTTGGATAAGTGGATATCATAAGAAAGTGGCAGCAAGAATTAATGCATAACTAAAATAGATTGTGTTAATTTAATTTTAGGTACATACCATTGAATAGGAACACACTCAAGGAGAATGGGAACGAAAGTAAATAAATCATTCATGCATTTTAATGTTTTGAAACTTTACGATATTAGATGTTATGATAAAAATGTGATTTTAATGTTTGGTACATCAATTCGATTTTATGAAATGATTAGTGAAATGTTTGTGAATTTGAATATTTATGCCAATATCGTATTTACAAAATAATTATAAAATATTGTTGATGTGTGAAATATTTGAATAAAATGTATGTTATGGCTTATTCATTAGTATGTTATTCTGACCTAGCGGTGTCTCATGTTAAATGAGAGGCTTGCAGGCTAGTAAAAATTCTGTTTAACGCGTCGTGCGCATTTCTATTATATGAATATGAAAATAACCGCTATATGTTGAACACGTAATTACGTTCTGAAACTAGGTCACCATGCGTGCAAGTAACACTAACTAACTAAGCCATTTTGAATGTGTTTATATAATGAATAAATTCTATGTGTTTGAAAAAGTTTTAAAATGCTTTGATTATTTAAATTTTTATATTATGTTCTGCATCGACATATAAAAACATGCATAATATCCTTACTGAGATTTGTATCTCACTTTTTATTAAAAAATTTTATTTTTTAGATTATAGCACATAGATGTGACAAGGGACGCAAGCAAGGGTATTAAGCGTATTTTGAAGTTTTTGAATATATGTAATTTGTAGGTTAGCCAAGTGATAAGGAATGTATTATGTATAGATTTATATACATGAGATTTTTTGTTAATTGAACTATGTAGAATTTGTGTAATAAAAGTAATGTATTGTATATTAAATGTAAGAATGGTATTCGAGGTTAAACGTAAGTAAAGGGTATGACAATTTAGTATGCATGTTACCCCCATCTCAGACCTTACAACAATCATAAACTTCATTTTCATACAACCAAGTGTACATTTTTTGGCTACAACAATAAACATAAAGGATACAAATGTTTACACAACTTAGGGAGATTGTATATAGCAAGACATGTGGTCTTTAATGAAACTGATTTTCCTTTTAAAACAGATCCTCTCTTCAAAAGCACTAAAGAGTCTCAAAATACAAGTCAAAATTATAGTCTTTTGCAACTTTTTCTAGTATCTCAGTTTGCCTCAAATGAATTTTCAGAATCTATGGGTGATTCTCAGCCTACTCCAACATCAACACAATCACATCAAAGTAATTCTTTACATATGCATTCATCATCTAGTTCAACATTTTTAGTATATACACAGTCTAACAATGAGCACACAATAGATCTTGAACATAAAGCTAAATTGCCAAACCTTCAGCCTACACAACAATCATTCATCTCAAACACTCATCCCATGATTACAAGATCTAAATATGGCATTTTTAAATCGAGAATTCTTCTCACACAAACAACAACTTCTAATGATGAAAAAGTACCAAAAACAACAAAGGAAGCCTTGACAAACAGCAGATGAAAAAAAGCAATGGAAGAGGAGTTTCAAGCACTAAAGAAAAACCATAATTGGTCCTTAGTTCCCTTCTCCCTTGATGTAAAAATTATGGGGAACAAGTGGTTCTATAAAATCAAATACAAACCAGATGGGATAATATTCAGATTCAAGGCTAGATTGGTAGCCAAGGGGTACCATCAAATAGCTGGTATTGACTTCAATGAGACCTTTAGTATAGTATTCAAGTCTACAACAATCAGAGTTGTCCTTAATTTAGTTGTGATGAATGGATGAGAAGTTAAACAAGTGGATGTTGATAATGCTTTTCTTAATAGAGAGCTGGCAGAGGAGGTCTTCATGGCTCAACCCAAAAGATTTGAAGATTCAATACATCCACATCACATTTGCAAACTTCACAAAGTTTTGTACAGGCTCAAGCAAGCTCCAAGAGCCTGGTATGATAAGCTGAAAAGTGCCTTGCTGGATCTAAGGTCAAATACTTCCTTGTTCCTCCTTAAAACAGATGAGAATTTATTCATTTTATTAGTTTATGTAGATGATATTTTGATCACTAAAAGCAATGAAAAGTTAGTTAGCAATATCATTGACAGATTAAATGCAAGCTTCTCACTTAAAGTGTTAGGTAACTTAAGTTATTTTATAGGAATATAAGTGAAAAGAGATAAGCATGGGATGCATTTGAGTCAGAATAGATATATACAAGATCTACTCAAGAAAACAAGTATGGACAAATGCAAAGAAAGTCCAACTCCTATGATAACAAGTGAGAAATTAACCAAAGACAATAGACCTTTATTTCATAATTCATCTCTTTACAAAAGTGTCATAGGAGCCTTACAATATGTGACACTCACAATGCCTGAAATAGCCTTTAGTGTCAACAAATTGAGTCAGTATATGCAGAAACCTAAACTACTTCATTGGGTAGCACGCAAAAGAATTCTCAGGTATCTACAAGAAACACAAAACTAGGGCCTATTTCTTACTGCTGAAGGAAGAATGGAGCTAGCAGCCTTTATTGATGCAAACTAGGCAGTAGATGCTGATGACAGGAGGTCTGTAAGTGGATTTTGCATCTTCCTTGGTGGTTATCTGATTACCTTGAGCTCTCGGAAACAAAATGTCATCTCTAGATCAAGCACAAAGTCTAAGTATAGAGCCTTAGCTCTTACAAGAACAGAAATTGCTTGATTAAAGTCTTTACTCATTATACTGAGTTTCGATTTTGTCAGGAAACCTGTTGTTTGGTGTGATAATATGAGTGCTGCATCCTTGGTTGCTAATCCTGTGTTCCATGGAAGGTTCAAAGCACATCAAAATTAATGTGCTTTACATTAGAGAAAAAATTATTGCAGAGATGTTGAAGGTAAGGCATGTTCCCACCAAAAATCAACTAGCAGACATACTGACCAAATCTCTGAAAGTCGAGAGATTCAAAACTTAAAAGCCAAGCTTAACATTATACTAGATTGCTAAGTTTGAGAGGGAGTGTTGAAGATCACTTGTCCACCTGATGATGATCATCCTCTCCAAAAGATCAAGGTGGTTAAAACATTGTCATGGTTTCACCTTACCAGATAATCCTTACCTCAACCAATCATTAGATTTTGTTCCTTTTCACGGCTGTAATTTGTACCTTTATTTTGCAGACACTGCACCCTTTTTTTGAGCTGTAAATTTCATTAAAAGATTCTCCCCTTTGTATATTATAAATATGCTCCATTCTATATAATTTTCTGCAATGAAATACAATCTTTCAGTGTTCATCTCTTTGGCTGCCATTTGTTATTTATATTTTGACTTGCATTGGATAGCATGTTTACTCCATACTTCGTTCCATGTACTTTTATTTTTAATTTTTTTTTATTACACGTTTTTCACCCACCCTGTCTTTTTTCATATACACGTTTTTTTTCTTTTAAGTATTCAATGTTAAATGTTTCTTCCTGGAAACTTATGGCTGCAACAACATTTTCACACCCATCATTTTCTTCCATTTAGTTGGTTTGGCAGTAGTTTAAGTTTCTTCAGATACGTAAACATTTAATTAAGATACCGTTGGCTTGCTGCTGAAGCAGACAAAGACCATTGGAAAATTCTAGAATGACCGAGACTTGGAATAGTCCGTACAAAATGACCAATACTTGGGATATGGAGACTCCAATTATAGATTTTTGGAGAAAAAAGAGGAAAACTTTGTTTCCTTTTCAAATGATAGAATTGTTACAGTATTGATTTACTATTTCTCTTGTATATATTTAAATCGTCTGTTTTCTTGTAATTTCATATCGAAAAATGGGTTGGCTAACATGGTCTTGCCAATTCTTCTGCATTCAATTACTGCTCTTGTATTCTCAGTGTTATGCAAAACTTTGCTCTCATGACCAGAGTTCTGCATTGCTCCAGTTTAAGAAACTCTTTTCCTTTAAGCAAGATTCTTCTTCAAAGTATTCTGATCCACGGCTACAATCTTATCCAAAGATGAAGTGTTGGAAAGAGGAAAACGATTGCTGCTCATGGGATGGAGTAACCTATGATATGATTACGGATCATGTGATTGGCCTCGACCTTAGCTGTAGTTGGCTCTATAGTGACATCCATTTCAACAATAGCCTTTTCTTCCTTCCTTACCTGAGAAATCTCAACCTAGCTTACAATGATTTCAATTACTCTCATATTTCTCCTGGTTTTAAAAGGTTCCCTAGTTTGAAACTCCTTAACCTCCCTTCCTGCAATTTCATTGGGTCAATTCCTGCATCTCTTGGTAACCTTACACAACTGACTCATTCGGATGTCTCACTGAACAATTTCAGTACAGATCACGTTCCAACGTCTCTTCAAGTCTTAAGCACCTCCGTTATTTAAATCTCAGGGACAATAAATTGATTGGTAAGATTCCGAATATCTTTGCCAACCTAACGCAACATTCTTATTTAGATGTTTTTGCAAACCTAACTACACTTTCTTATTTAGACTTTTCAAATAATCAACTAGTTGGTTCAATTCCTTCTAGTCTAAGTGGGCTTTAAAATTTAGCTACCATTTTTCTATTTTCTAACTTCCTATAGGGATTATTCCATCTTGGATATTTACTCTACCATCATTACAGCGTATTGACCTCGATCAAATCCAACTAATAGGCTCAATTCCAAGTTCATATTTGAACTTGAGAATCTGACTCATCTCTCACTTTCTACGAATAATCTCAGCGGAACTTAACATGTTCACAAAATTCCAAAACCTTGGTGTACTCAATCTTTCCCATAACAGTCTATCAGTGAGCACTACAACGAAAGCCAACTTTTCATTTTTCAAAATTTACATGCTGGGTGTATCCGCCTGCAATATAAGTGAGTTCCCGAACATCTTAAGACCTTTATACCAATTACAGTGGTTAGATCTTTCTCATAACAAAACTCATGACACAATTCCCAGAGGAGGTAGGATGTAGGAAAGGAAAGTTTGAATTACCTAAATCTCTCACAACTTCTTGACAGGCATACAACATATTCCGTGGAAGAATCTTCAATATCTTGAACTTCAATTCAACCGGCTTCAAGGATCACTTTTGGTTCTATCACCTTTCATGAGTTTCTTTTCAGTTTCAGACAATAAATTGACTGTAGAGATTCCTTCATTCTTTTGCAATTTTAGCTCTCTTGGATATCTTGACTTGATGAAAAACAACTTGAGTGGAAGGATTCCAGAAAATCTAGCAAAGTGTAATACGTTATTAGTCTTGGATTTGCGACTGAACAACTTCTACGGCCTCATTCCTCAAACATTTGGAAATGACAGTAGATTGAACATTCTTAATCCTAATGGCAATCAGTTGGATGGACCAATACCAACATCTCTGGTTAATTGTAGTTAACATTTCTTCAAGTTCTAAACTTGTTGTACAACCAACTTTTCGGGGCCATTCCTCGAGAGAACCACTTCGATACGTTGCCAAACGATTCCTACATTGGGAATTCAGGATTACGTGGATTTCCACTCTCAAAAGTATGTGTCACTGATGAGACACCAGAATCATCTTCAACAGCAGAAGATTGTTTGGAGTGTGAAAATGGATTTGGTTGGAAAGCTGTATTGACGGGATATGGATGTGGAATGGTGTTGGGAATGTTTATGGCATATGTTGCAATCTCAACTGGAATGGTGTTGACAAATGATCATTCATTTGATGGTGAACTAGCGTTATAAATTATTTAAGAAATTTTAAAATTATTTCATTTAATCGATCATGACCGTCACCTTTCAAATTACTTGAAATGTGTAATATCATTTTCTTTTTCTATTAATCATTGATGACTGAAACTAGTTTTATACATCCACTACCAGTAATTAACAGAGAAATTAACATTTAAGACTTGCTTAAAAATAATGATAAATTATATCTTTATTTGGTCAAACATGGGGTTTGAATTTTTCATCTTTTTAGTAGTGGAATCAACTTCTAAAGGTTAATTGGAAAGCCCTCCTTCTCAACTCTAGAAGATTCCTTATTTTAGTTTTATTTCTTCAGTCTTTGTCGCCTATGGGCTGATCTTTTTATTCTCTTTTCTCTTATTAATAATATATGATCTCTCTAAGATTATTTTTTATTTTTTGGTGCACTTTGTATTTGTTTTGATAAAATGATAGTCTATATATTTATTGTGCATAAATTTTTATGTATGTCTGTCAAGAGAATATCATTACATGCATAATACCACACTGCGTAATTATACGACTGCATTGATGCAAGAGAATATCATTACGTACATAATAACATATTGAGAAAGAGCAGATCTAATTCACCATTATTTCATGAAATAAGGGAAAATATAAATCAAATCAAATAACAACATACATAATAAACAGCTACCACAATTATGAAACTGAACTGAAATGGAAACGGTGATCAACATATATTAATCTTCAATCCATTTACCTGCCCATTCCTCCATAGTTCGCGCAGATGGTACCCCCAGCACCACGCCCTCTGCAAGAACCTAATCACATCAGTCTGCTTCTTCATCCATAGCTCTGAGACGTACTTGCAAGCACCTAATTTCATTCGTACAATCCCAAAAACTAAAATCACCAAAAGGAACACTTACATAAACCGATTCGCTCTTCACTAACAAAAAGAAGCATTACCACACGTAATTCTGATCCCAAATGAGACTTTATCTCAATATACAATACCAAACAACAAGAAACGTAACATTCGAAGTTCATTTTCTTCAATTTCTCAGCAAGCAAGCATATTATTTCAGAATCTAAAAAATATCTATGCACACAAAAGCTCTTAAAAACTTAAAGTGAACGTCAAACATAACCATCAAAATTTAATATTTGATACCCAAATGCACAGCCATCGTACAAAATCATAAGACAATCAATAAAAACAAACACTTGTTCTTTTCAGATCTTATTACACAGCGGTTAACATAAACTACGTAAGATCGATTGTACATTAGCAGATATAATAAAATCTTCTGAATGTTTGACACTGGCAAATGAAACACAAAGGAGAATAAAATTTTGTATCCATTTTTTGTCTTGAGCTTCCTGTGCTCTGGGGTTTCAGCTGAGAAGCTGCTACTGGAGATATATGAAAGAGGTGGCATGTGGGATTTTGCAAGTTTCTAGGAAATAGGTACATAATCCATTCTTACCTGTACTTGAAACAACATAACAACTTCAAATCACAATCATTTTTTGGACATAACAACCCAATCCAACGCATGACCATGGGCTTCCTTCCCTCTTTTCCATATATATGCATATTTCTTAATTTTCTTTTTAACCAAACAGATCCCCTCCCTCCAAGGGCAAATGCAATCAACCTCAAGATTCTAGTCTCTTTGCTTCCCTAATTCTCAATAGAAATCTGTCTCCAATAATGCCCTCTTCCATGTGATCCTTCACTCATTTGCTCGCCGCCTCGTGTCATTTTCTCCTAGGTGCAAGTATCGATCATGATTTTTTAAACTCAAAATTTAGGTACCTCTCTAAAAGAAACCATAAAATAAAAAATAAACAAAAAATTGGGTTCACTAATGATCTATAAAAGGATGCTTTTGCTTTCGACTTCACGAAATAAAAAATGAATGATTAGGAAAGCAATAATTGAGGTTGAGGGTATAAGAACAATAAGAAACAGAAGTTGTGAGTTAAGTAATAATAAAAGGGGGACAGGGGGAGAAATAGAACAACGTGGGATAGAGAATATATTGTTGTAAAATGAAGGAAAAAAAGTATTGGATCAAGAGAAGATAAGCTTAGGCCCAAAACTAGAGAGATTCCTTTGCCAAGTTATTCTTTGTTTCTATTGCTTGATAAGTCATACTCCCGAATCTGATGCATTGAATGTGGGAACTCTCTCTCTGGATTTTCTATGTATTAAGAATGACCCTCTGTCTCAGAATCTTCCACTCATGTTGTCTCCCTTCTTTTATAATATTTCTTAGATGTAAACAATCGCACGCTATAGCATTGGAATTTGACGTTATACGACACTATATAGCTAAACAACTTGCGTACAAATTCATATACAAACATCGGTTGTATGTAAATTTGACGTGTACTTACAAAATGTAATATAAAACATCCAATGTGAAACTTAAACAGCTTCAAACGATTGCATTCTTATCACAATTGTGTATGGTCATGTCATTTTTTCTTTATTTCTAGATGATTGGTAGCTGGAATGGAGCTTCAAATTTTGGGGGTGGTCAACAAAGGTATGTAAAATATTTCTGATTTTTCTGACCAACTGAGTTCTCCCACTCAATTGGATTGTTTCAAAGGTTTTAATTAATTAATTAATGTTGTAATTAAACAATTTCTTGGGCATAACACAAAGCCTACAAACAAGTATTTTGCACGTGAATAAGGGGGTTCACCAAGAGTTGAAATTTTTCTAGATCTACCTCTAATCATCAAAGCTAATATGATACTTAAGTGATATGATTATCATTATTTAATCTTTAAGATGTTCACATTACATCTAATTTGGTAGAATGGACAATCAACAGATAGATAATAAATTATTGAAATACTATTATATTAGGATTTTTTAAAACTGAATATATAAAATTATTTTTATCCAATTGTGTTATCGAGAGAATCATATGACAATTATGTGTTCTTTAAAAATATATGCCAAATGCTTCTTCACTTCGAACAAAAAAAATTATTTAAGTACAATAATTAAAATTATTATCATCAAAACAAAGCAAGAAAAAGGAGAGAATTCATTTGGGAATATTATCATCAAATGATTCACATCATTTTCATAGCCTTATCAAGTTGGTATTATTATATGCATTTCTTATAAAATATTGTAGAATTAGCTATTCGAAAAATAGGTAGGCATCTTAATCAAGAAATTGTGTGCTATTTTTACTCTAGTTAATGGAGATTTAAAATTTAAACTTATATAAGATTAAGATAAGATTCGATAAATGTTTTCTAATCAGCCACTTATTAAGTAAAGGCCTTCGAAGAATCTCTAAAACTAATGAAACAATAATGATCTACATCAAGTCAACTCACACAGTGAACATTAGATCTTTTCCACTTGGATAAACTAAATGTTAAAAAGAGGAGAAAAATCATGTCCATCTGTTGGGTTTGTGACGCGTGTCACTTGAATTAACCCCACGCCATTTATGAGAGATTTACACATAAACATCCAAAGACTTATCCTATCAAAATCTGAATAGAACATTTTTTTTTTTAATATGTAGATCATGACAGCATTTGTTATGTATGGCAGCAATTGGCTAAGCATTCAAGCTACAAATTTTAAAGAAACCAACCAAATTTGAGGAGAGACCAAAGGACAATTTGAAAATCCTGTCTGTTGTAGGATCATGTTATATATATTTATTTAAAATTATTAATTTGGTAAATATTGAAATCAATAAAGAGAATTGTCCCGGATCAACAAGTTAAATTTAATTGAACTTGTTTGATTTACTTGTTTCGGTATAATTCGATCAAAAAGATAAACCAAATACGGTGGGTTTGGCTACAAATTTCCTTCTAGACCTATTTTGATTGTCCGAGGTATTATATTATAATAAAACAATTTGATATTTCAGAAATAATTGCTCATGAGTCAGATCTCTCCTAACATCCCATAAATCATGGTCACACATATGCATTATAGTGATGACATATATTATTCTCGAAAGTCAAGCATTGAAAAAAGTCTCTCCCAAGCAAGCAATAGCATAGTCTCATCATTATATTTTGTTCTTTTAATTCAATAACGTGCTAGAATGTAATAAGCTCGAGTCGAGAATTTTTCGACAATGAAAAAGAGACTAGTTTTATATCTGTCTATTTTCTAGAATGTAGTGAAAAAAATTCAAAGAGTGGTTACCTAAATGTTCAATTGACAACAATTGAGAGAGATGTGTAGGAAATTGTTTTTGTTCATATAAGACTAAAGGATTTTTTTTATGAATAATAAATGGTGAATAATGTCATGAAAATTGCCATCTAATTTCTAACTCTGCCATGGGTATTTAATTTCTTAATTGTCCTCTAATTTTGAAAGAAATATGTTATATATATATATATACATATAGTTAAAATTTATATTATTAAATATATGTATAATAAGATTTTATTAGATACATATATAACCGGTATGATATCAATTGATTAATACAATCCTCAATTTTTTAATATATGATTTTGATATCTTAATATTTTTTAATAAGCATGATGTTTGGGTAAATTTTCTTTTATAAATGATAAAAAATGGTAAATAATAAAAATACTATATCTATTGAGCTATTGAAAAAACATCATTGTCCCATTAGAATATGCTTTTAGATACTTAGATTTTTTTTTTTTATTAGGAGAAAATAGTGGTTGAAATTGGATAGTGAAATCCTTGTAAAAGATTAGGAAGGGACAAAGCAAAGGAGGATGACGAAAAAATAAATAATGATTGATGTTAGGTGATGGTATGGTGAGGACAATACAAAAAAGAAAAATGAAAAAAGCTAGCTTGCTAAATTATAAGGGTCCACAGCTCTGCGGCTTGTATCTCCAATAGCCTACAACGCGTGCTGATTAATAATCCAATGAACTAAGACTAACTTCAATTTCAATTTGAAAGATTCCATCACCTTTTTTTTGTCCTCTCTACTATTCATTCACATTTTATTGTATTGTAAGATTAGGATAATATACAGTCAATTGAGATTGAGAGAATTGTGTATCATGTTCATGTGCGTGTCATTTTCTCCATCATCAACAATTCTTTCTTTTTATTCTGCTTATAGGAATTCCTTGAACAGCTAAGTATAAATAAGTAAATAATTGATAAATATTAACATAAAAATATAAATTTATAGCTTTTGTATTACAATTTTTTAAAGTTACAAGTCATGTGTGCATCGTTTGAACTATCGTATTCTTTTACTAATTTTAAAAGATGAAATCATCATTAATGTCACATTAGAGACTAATTTTAAAAGATAAAATCATCGTTAATGTGACATTAGAGACAAATACAACCAAGTCAAAGCTAATTATAGGATTAGGGATGGTTAGAGTTCAAAGTAGATTAGCTAAGAAATGTGTTTAAAAGTCTAAGTAGGATTGGCTATAATATGTCTATGTCTATCTAGAATATTGTTTTATTAACAAATAAATGAATAATATCAAAAACCGACCAATCAAATCAATGAGCGAAACAAATGTACAGTAAGACATTTTTGCACGTAAAAGGCTGAATGAAGGCTGAAAGTGAAAGGGAGCTAGATTCTGCTTTAATTTTTATGTTTGTTTTTTGGCCATCTCAAGAAATTCTTTGTATCTTTTCTTTTCTATTTGATTGAAGAATCAAAAAAATTATTATCAAACCTTCTAAAGGAAAAACACTTGGGAAATCACACCATATATTCATTCATATATCCTCCTAGAAAAATGGGTGGTGAAATGTAAACTCTCATTATATATTATATGTATATACAAATATTTATGCCATGTGGTGGTTCACATGATTCATTGAATAAAAATGTCTTTAAAAAATAATATTATATATCTTTAATTGAATTATAAAATTTTTATTTAAATTAATATTACATAAATTAAACACGATATACTTATTTATAAAGGTTATAAAAATATTTCATTCATCGTAAAATTATAAAACTAACAGTTATATAATATAAAATAATTATACTATTTGTAAGAGATAAATTTCATACATTATTTTTATGATCATAACAATATCGAACCTCTAAGACACGCTAAAAATACAGTTGATGTGAATTATTATTATAAATAATAACAAATGATATTTTAAAATTACTGTTCACACAATCAACACTTTCAAAATATATTATGTATGCGATATATTCTGAAGTTGCGTATTTTAAGATTCATAAAACAAAACATTAGTTAGTTATTGAAAATGATATATATACACACACATAGAAGATGCATGTAGTGAGGCAAGCTGATTGAGCAAAAGTGCTTATCATAGCCTAATAAGCCAGGCGACAGTACTGAATATCGTGGTCCCTTTGAAACAGCTGAGCTAAGTTGAATGATTTCGATATTGGGACAAACAACATTATCATTTATTGCCTTCATTATTAATTCTACTTTTCAATAGTTCTATCTAAAGAAGAGGCTAGAGGATATCGAGTAGGTTAAATTTTTAACTCTACTATCTATAAATCTTGTAACCCTATTATTTTGACCAATCTATGTCATGTTCTTGTTCTTTTTTTTTTATAGATATTTTTTTGGTATTATATCATCAATCTATAAATTTTTCTTTTTTTAATAATTGAATGATCTTACCACGTCATTAT
>JAXCLQ010022212.1:7410-31416 GCA_035584115.1 Cedrela odorata | reverse complement strand
GCCCATTTCGCATGTCGTCGATTTAGCTTATTCTGTCCCTTTAAATGTTTTAGAGATTCATGATCTATATGAATTGCAAACTCCTTAGGCCATAGGAAGTGTTGCTATGTCTCTAAGGCTTTGATTAGTGCGTACATCTCCTTGTCATATGTGGGATACTTTAAGACAGCTCCATTTAGCTTCTTGAAGAAGTATGCAATGGGTTTCTTTTCTTACTTCAGAACCACTCCAATTCCCACACTGAAAGCATTATATTCAATTTTAAATGTTTTTAAAAAGTTTGGAAGCGACAATAAAGGTGAAGAAATCAATTTATCTTTAAGGTTAAGAAATGACTTATCTTATACTTACCCCCATAAAAATGCCACATTTTTCTTGATAACCTCAATGAGAGGTGTTGCAATGGTGTTGAAACCCTTAATGAAACAACGATAGAAACTTGCCAAACTATTGAAACTCCTACCTTCAGTCACACTTTTGGGAGTAGGCTAATCTCAAATTGCCTTTACTTGTTCCTCATCAACTTGCAATCCTTTTGAGCTCACTACAAAACCAAGAAAAACAACGCTATCTGTGTAAAATGTGCATTTCTTGTTATTAGCATAAAGCTTTTCTCGACGCAAAGTTTCTAAAACACGATGCAAATGTTTAATATGATCATCTAGACACTTGCTATAAATTAAGATATCATCAAAGCATACAATAATAAATTTACCAATGAAAGCTCACAATACATGATTCATAAAGTGCATAAATATACTAGGTGTATTTGTAAGACCAAAAGGCATAACTAACCGCTCATATAATCCATATTTTGTCTTAAATGCAGTCTTTCATTCATCTCCCTCTCTCATTCTAATTTAATGATACCCACTTTTCAAATCAATTTTAGAGAATATCGATGCACCATGCAACTCATCCAACATATCATCTAATCGAGGCATAGGGTGACGATACTTAACTATTATGTTGTTGATGGCATGACAATCCACACACATTCTCCACGATCCATCTTTTTTTGGTACGAGAAGAACAAGCACAGCACATGGACTCATGCTCTCTAACACGTACCCTTTTGACATTAAATCTTCTATTTGTCTTTGTATCTCCTTCGTTTCCTCCAAATTACACCTATATAGGCAGGGTAATTAGGAATAGAAGTTCTAAGAACAAAATCGATTTGATGCTCAATACCTCAAATGGGTGGAAGTTCATTCGGAATCTTCTCAGAAAAGATGTCCTCAAATTCCTACAAAAGAGAAGTAATAAAATAAGGAAGGGAACGATCAAACTCATTAGTACTCAAACATGCTTCCTTGTACAAGAGCACAAGGACGGAACGGTTAGAATGAATAGCACTCCTCACATCATTCATGCTCGCATAAAGACTCTCTTTGTTCTCTCTTTTCCTTCCCTCTAATTTTTCCCCATTTTTTTTCCACTCAAGCTCTCTAATTTCTCTTTCTTTTTCACACTATCATTTTGTTTTTGTTTTTCTTCTTCTCTATTCATTCTTTCTTTTTCACTTAGCTCTATATTTCTTTTGATTCTTGATTGATTGTCATGTACAAAGACACGTTGACAAGGGAACAAGTGTGTACTTCTTATGATTCATGACAAAAGAGTAATGGTTCTTGTATCCATCATGTATGACTTTCCTATCACACTGCCAAGGATGTCCTAACAACATGTAACTAGCTTGCATAGGGACTACATCACATATCAGCAATCTCATGATTCAATCCTTGTAAGAACCTTGCCATAGTAGCCTTGCGGTTCTCCTCAATGTTTGCTCAAAGCATTGCAATCTCCATCTCTTTGTGATAGTCTTCCATTGATTTGGACCCTTGATTCAATCTCTACAACCGTTAGTGTAGTTCCCTAAGTAATGGCCAGGAATGAAACGCTTTCTCATGATCACTTTCATCTCTTCCCATGTATTGACAGATGCTCTCTATTTTGTTGCTTGTTTAAGATAAGCTAGTCCCACAAATTAAGGCATATTCAGTGAATTCTACAGTGGTAAGACATATCTTTTTCTCTTTGGAGTAGTTATGACAATCGAAGACCATTTCAACTTTGCATTCCCATTCAAGATATGCATCAGGGTCAACCTTTCTTTGAAATGGAAGGATTCTCATCTTAATGCTCTCAATGTTATGATCTACATAATCATATCTCCCTCGGTTCTCCCTTGGTGCTTCAGATGTAGCATAATCAAAGTCATGGTTTTCAGTTTCATTATATGTGCCGGTGTATCTTCTCCCTTGCCCATTAGTATTGTGGGTTATGGTCGACAATTGTTCTATAGTTCTTTGCATATTGTCCATGGTGGCATTGTTTTTCTCCATAGTAGCTTGGGCTTTCTCCAACAAATCATGGTAATCACTCATCACACATTCAAGTCTCAAAACATGTCTTTGTAATGCATCAAATTTAAAGGCATCGATATATTTTGGTTAGTCATCAGTGTTCTTATCTCTATGTGCCATGGTGTTTAAATTTGCAAAAGAAGGTTAGAACAATAGAATAGACCTCACCAAGCTCTCTCGATTTTATTCGTCACTCGACAATGTACTCACAACTCTCGTGTTTAACGCACTCTCAATATGGCTTTTTTTTTTTTTTTTTAAGGGATGCTTACTCTCACTTGCCTTTTTCCAATCAATTCCTCTTGGTATGTTTTTAATTGAACTCACAAAAAAATTCAAGTTGCTTTGCCTTGTTCAACCAAGATGAATCAAGAAATATTCTTGGTGTCAAAGAAAATAGCAAAAGAAGGTAAGCTTACGGTATAAGGTGGTTTGGAATGACTAGGTCAGTTTGGGAGGTGGTAAGAAAATTTTCGGTAAGTTTAGGTATTGGTTGGTTTGGTTGGGTTTTGATGTGGTAAAATTGGTATAGTTGGAAGTGGAATGGTGGATTGGTAAGGTAATTGGCTATGTTGTGATTTTACTTGGTACCTCAGTCTTGATCAAGTTAGGAAATTGTAAATGTCTAGATTTAGTTGCCAATTTTTTTTGGAAGATTTAGTTACTTTTGGTCCCACTAATTAATGATACAATATTTTGGCATTTAAGGATACTTTCCTTTCTTGTAATTTGCCTCTCTCTTTTTTTTTTTTTTCATTTTTTTGATGTTTTTTTATATAAAAATATGAAACCAATAAGGCAACTAGGACAACAAGAAATATTAGCTCGGTTTGGGTGAAATGGTTACCTAGGGTGCGCATAGCAGGCTAGGGAGTTAGAGACTAGGAGCGGTGTTCACGGCCAAGGTGATCTAAAAGTTGGCTAGGTTTTAGAAAATAAATATTGAAAGAGGAAGGATCATAAAATAGAAGATGGTAAAAATAAATAAATAAAATTAAAAGACAGAGTGAACTTTAATTCTAGAGTCTTGCTTTGATACAAAATAATTTGAACCTCGTAAGGAACGGATCGTTACGGAAGCAGAGTTTCAAGGAAAGTCTAGAAATTAAATATTTCGAAAGGCTTCGATAGCACAAGAATTTTTTTTGACGAAACAAGAACGAATTCTTGATAAGTCTAGGTAAAACGCCACAAGCAAGTTTGATAAGTTCTAAGTTCTAAGAAGAACAATGAAGAGAAAACACCTCACAATATTATTCAGCCAAAAAACTTCCGTTCCCTTACATATGAAGAATATTTATATAGTCTTAAATCTAAACCTAATTGAATTAGAATAAAAAAAACTTTCTAAAATACCAAAAGAAGACAAATTATAAAAAGTTTACATAATTGAAAATTTAATAGTTAATGATTGAAAGTCTAAATTTAGATAGGATTTGATTTGCACTCCTTTGCTTGCAACCTTCCTTACGTAATCATGATTTTGGAGATCTCTCTAATTAATACTCATAGTTAAAGAAACTTTCTTTGGACAAATTCTTCTTTAAGTATCCATAATTATAAAGATCTCTGCAATTTAAGTTCATCATCTAGCTAAGGAAACTTCCTTTGGACAAATCTTACAAAATAAAATTAGCAAATTATTAGGTAGCTCAATTAAATAAAGATAACTTTATTAAATAAAGTTTCTAATGACAGAATTAAATATTAATGTTCTTAATAACTAATTTAAACATACATAAATAATAGTTATAAGCTGTGGGACTCCCTCAATATTGTCGTGGATCCCACTTTCACACAATAACTTCTAAACATGTGAAAACAAGACCGTTTTGAACATTTTAGCATGACTCCTCGTTATCGGTCTACTAGACCACTCCAATGGCTCTATTGATTGATCATTGAGCATTTTAACCTTGTTGACACTAGAGTTGACTTTTAATTGACTTTCATCTACACCTTGATTGGCATCAAAATGTGCTACTTTTTAAAATCTATCCACTACCACCATAATGGAATCCTTCCCTCTTTGAGTTCTTGGCAATCCTATGACAAAGTCCATGCTAACACTTTCCATGAGATTGTGGGGATGGGAAGTGAGGTATACAATCTAGAATTGTTATCATGCATCTTGGCTTTATAACTAGTTACACGCTTCTTAACAATCTGAGCAACATCCTTCATCATTTTGGGCCAAAAAAAAAAAAAAGAGGAATACATAACTGATTACCTCTGAATAAATAGCCATCTTGAGTGAAAAATTGGTTTTATGGTCCATTCGCACAATCATTCCTCAGAGAACCAAAATTTGGATCATCTTCATATAATCCTTGAAGGACTTCAAACCCCTCAATTTGAGTTTGCAATGTTGTTAGCAAAACATATCTTCTACTTAATGCATCAGCTACCTTATTTAGTTGCCCAGAAGTTTTATTACAAATTGAAAGGATTAAAGAAACTCTACCCATTTAGTATGTCTTACATTTAGCTTGTGTTGAGTTTTAAGATATTTCAGTGCTTCATGATCTGAATATAACACAAACTCCCTTGGAAGTAGATAATGACTCCAGTGATCAAGAGCTCTAGCAATCGCATAGAACTTCTTACCATAGGTTGCGTATTTATTGTTTGGCTTCATTTAGCTTTTCGTTGAAAAATGCCACTGGTTTGCCTTCCTAACTTAGAACTGCACCAATACTTACATTAGAAGCAAACCAATCAATCTCAAAGACCATACTAAAATTTGGAAGTGCTAAGACAAGTGTGATAGTCATTTTCTTCTTGATTATCTCAAAGCTTTTTTATGACTCATTAATCCACTTGAAACTTCCTTTATGCAATTTGTTATAGGAACCACCAAGCTGCTAAAATTTTGATAAATCGCCTGCAAAAAGAAATTAGCCCATGGAAACTTCTCTCATCATGGATAGTTTGAGGAATTGGCTATGACTCAATTGCTTTAATCTTGTTAGGATCCATCTTGATTCCTGTACTAGAAACCACATAACCAAGAAAAATAAGGCTATTAGTACAAAAGTCGCATTTCTTCAGGTTAGCAAATATCCGCTACTCCCTTAAAGTCTAAAAAATGGCCTTCAAATGCTTTGAATGTTCTTGTGAAGACCTACTATAGATCAGAATATCATCAAAATAAATAACTATAAATTTTTCGATGAAAGGAGCAAACACATGGGTCATTAATCTCATGAAGGTGCTCGGTGCATTTGACAATCCAAATGGCATCACCAGCCACTCATAGAGCCCCTTTTCCATTTTGAAAGCAATCTTCCACTCATCTCCTTCTTGCATTCTGATCTGGTGGTATCCACTTCGCAAGTCAATTTTTGAAAAGATCTCAGCTCTATGAAGTTGGTCTAGCAAATCATCCAACCTAGGTATGGGAAATATGTATTTCATGGTGATTTTATTAATAGCTTGGCTATCCACACACATACGCCATGATCCATCTTTCTTTGGTACTAAAAGGGCTAAAATAACACATGGACTCATACTTTCACGAATTAAACCCTTAGTGATCAATTCATCAACTTGTTTCTGCAATTCAACTTACTGCATTGGGTTCAATTGGTATGCGGCTTTGTTGGGCAAAGGAGTTTCTGGAAGTAAATCAATATAATGTTGTATATCCCTTATGGGAGGTAAACCATGCGGAATTTCTTTTGGCACCACATCACTAAATTCAGTTATTAATGGTTTACAAATTCAGAAAGAGACAACTGATCACTTTCATTGGCATCCACAATAAATATAGCATAGAAACCCTCATGATTAGTTAGAATTCTCTCTACTTGTGAACTTGTGAGAAATGAACTCCTAGCCTCTTTAGATTTACCCAAATCAGTTGCTGGTTTAAGAGGAGCTAATACTATCATTTTCCCATTTTTAACAAAAGAATAAGTATCTTTAAACCCGTCATGAGAAACCTTTCTATCATAATGCCAAGGTCTACCAAATAACAAATGAAATGCATCCATTGGTACCATATCACACCAAACTTTATCTCTATAATTTTCTCTAATTGAAAAAGAAACAAGGTAGCGTTTAGTTACCTTCAAGCCATTTCGTTTCTGAAACCATTGATTCTTGTACGGTTGAGGAAGAGTTTCGATTTTCATATTCAACTTCGTCACCATTTCTTCTACCACTACGTTGGTATAGCTCCCACCATCGATAATGACATTGCACATTTTGTTATGTGTGGTGCACCTTGTTTGAAAAATGTTATTTCTCAGCCATGGTTCTTCCTCTCCTTAATTGATATTGAAGCTTCGTCTAATCACACAAAAATGTCCCCATCATCAGCATACTCAACATATTCTTCACAACCTTCTCCCTGTTCATCTCTTTCTTCTTCTTCGATTGCATTTTCAACAATAGTTACCACTCTCCTATTTGGACACTCAGAAGTAATATGCCCAAAGCCTTTACACTTATAGCATTTTTTTAAAGCATCAGAATTGGTGCTTGATGGATTTATTAACCCTCTTTTCTCCAGTGAATCACTTGCATTTGAAGTAGTTCCCTGGTTGCCAGCCTTCACAACGTTTGAGGTAATATTCCCTTAATTAGAAGATTTTGCTTTTGTAACCACTTTTGGAGAAAATATTTGCCGTTGTTGCTTCACTTGAAGGGCAAGCTTTATGACATCATTAAAAGTCCAATAAGGTTGAAGCTTTACTGCATCAGCAATTTCTTTCTTAAATTTGCCTAAAAATCTGATAATAGTTTGTTCCTCTGATTCACGAATATCACATTTTAACATAAGATATTCAAACTCCCTTGTATAGTCTTCAACAAAAAGATTGAATTGCTTCAAATTATATAACTTCATGTAATTATCATGCTTATTATTTTCAGGCAAGAAACGTCTCTTAAGGTCATTCTTCATTTTGTCCCAACTATAGATTGGTCTTCTTTCCTCCAAACTCTTTCTCTTTTTAGATTTTCCCACCACAATGAAGCATAGCCCCTAACCATGATTGCTACAAGTTTAACCTTTCTTTCTTCTGAATGCTCCTTCAAATAAAAAAATCCTCTCAACTGTAAACAACCATTCCAAAAATACATCAACTTGCATTTGTCCATCAAACTCTGGAATATCAACTCTATTATTCCTATCATGGTTGTAGTGTTTTTGCCTATGCCTCTGGTACTCAGCTTTTTCATCGAGTGAATCATCCTTGTTGCCAAAAGGATTGTGATCTTCCTCACTTTCAGATGCTACATGTTGGGGTTGGTTTTCGAGTTGCTTTTGCAGCAATTCCATAGTTATTCTTAGATCAACAATCTCCCAATCTCTGTCATAATCGTCTCTATCATGAAATGTAGAAGGAACAGGGGTGGCCACGCCTTGCCATGGTTGGAAAGGATGAGATAGAATCAGTGACAATGAACCTAGCTTTGATACCAAATGATACTGTTTTCAGGTATTGAAACGGAAAAAGAGTGTAACAATCACTGATTCAATTTAAATTTATATTCGTTACTCTGGGAATCCACCTAAACTTTAGAATTTATTGGAAAAAATCTCAAGGAATCCACCAAGGAAAAAGAAATAAGGAATAATTCTTAAGAAAATTCAGTTTATTCTAATCTATCTTTTTCCAACAAATGGAGTGCATAATATAAGCATATAAGTTATTCCTTTCCAAGAAACAATTTGGAAAAGGAAAATATCCCCCCATTAACTAAATCATTAAAACACCTTTATTATTACCTAAAGAAATAAATTGAGAATGGAAAATATCTCCTCAATTAAGTTATGCATTCAAAACACATTTATTATTACCTAAAATGAAAACCACTTAATTACTTCTGGAATAATTGAACCAAATTAGGGTTGCAATGTTGACTTCAGACAAAGGTTCTTCAATACGAGTTGGGCTGGTTGGATCGCCTTGCTCTAATTCTCCTCCACCATCATATGAATATGTACTTAATGATAAGATACTGATATAATATACATATACAAGTACAAGACATGATGTAGTGTGTAGCATCCACTCACTGAGTCAAGTAGGACTCACCCCTCTCCCTTTCCAGTTTTATAGGATCTAGTAGTTTGATGAGTAGATATAGCAGCTTGGAGACACGATGTAAAAGAGAGGTCATCAGTTATAGTCACCATTGTGTCAGGTCTATATCACATAGAGATCATCAATTTTGTCTTGTTTTATTATGTAATATATGTTGCTGATGTCTGGGGTTACATGTATATAGACTGACAGATGTTCAGCCAGTGTTATTTTGAGATACAAGGTACCATTTGATAATCGTGTATATATATATATATATATATCATTATTAGCGATATGTGAAAGGCAAAATCTGACTTCACTAAAAACTATGCTCTATTTCACGTGCGCGCCACCGCCGCTGGGGAGGCCATGCCTGTTACACGGACATGCGGAAAGGATTTCCATGGATCTAGACATATACATATGTATGTTTTGGTATTTAAAACTTATTCAAATAAATGTAAAGTTGTAGTCTTGCTTCTTTCTTTTGTAAACCAGAACGATAAATGAACCTCTTCGCTTACCTCCGTGGGTGTCCACACATCAGTGTTGGTGATGGTAGTTCCTGCTTCGTTATGGGATCTTCAAGCTTCGGTTTTAGCTTCACCAAGCCAAACCAAACTTTCTCTCTCTAGCTTTCTTCTTCACTCAATTGGTTTTTGATTCAAAACCAAATACTCACCAAGCCTTCTCTAAGGAATAGTTCTCCTGAAATTTCAGAGAGAATGAAGAAGAAGATGATGAACTCTCAGTTCTGTCTTACTTGGAAAAATAACGTAGCATCCTAATGCTTGTTATCTACACTCAACACTTGAGTGATATCCTGCACAGTTGTAATTGCCAAATCCACTTGCCTCACTTGCATTTCATTTCATTAAATGAAAAAAGCAATCCACTTGCCACTTGCCTTTCATTTATCAAAATAAACCAAGGCCATATGTCAAGCTTAAAATGGCTGGCTCATTAACAAACATCAATTCAATTAATGTAACACATATATATTAATCTAATTAATATATATATATATATAAATATCTTACATATATATATTACTTTAATATATATATATATATACATATAATACAATATTATAATCATTACATACAAGATATTATTATTATATTATTACTTTAATCAATATTAAAGCATTATATCATCATATACTAATATAATATCCATAAATCATATTTATGTTATCCCATAATTAACCGAAATATTTTTCTTGCTTACGAGTGCAAGCTCGTCCTTATTGAAAAATATATTCTTTACAATAAAGAATCAAATTGCTACCCGATCAAAGTATCAGAACAACATCATTAACTAATTAATGATTATTGTATAATAGCAAATGCCATCATTATCAAGTAATCGACTAATATGTGTGACCCCATAGGTTCATTGTGAGCTGGACATGGGTGGATACGAATTCCTTCGTATCACTTTGGTACAACTCTTTGTAACTAAAGTTCCTAATGATCATGACCGACCTCTGGCAAGACGTTATGACCTATATACACTAATGAATTTATATAGTTGTATGTGTATGTAGTAAAGTCCCTTTGTTGTCGACTCCCAATTGAGTGTGAGTCATGGATTTTTCAGACCCCTAACTCAATCATATGATCAAAACCTTAATTAAATACAAGATTCATATTTCTATAAAATACTTTTCTAGACATAAATGCTGTGGCTAAAGACTTTATTCTCGCGTATGACAATTTCACCTAGGATTTCAAGCTCTAACATTTGAGCTAGCAAATTTCATCTTGGCTATCACTTGTCCTTATACACTTAAACACATTGCCAGCAAGCTTCTTTCACCAGGCGTGGCTAGCCCGGTGCAATATACACAATTAAACGATGTGCCTCAGGGCGAAGGGCAGCCGTGACACCTCAGGTCAAAGGACTAGTGATACATTAGTATGGTTGTGTAACATATCATTGATTGTGGATAATTACCCATGTGATTTGTCATGTTTGGTCACGTTTAGTAACACGTTCTCTAACGTATTACCCATGTTTATGCTCTTGTGACGTGAGACTAGTCACCCAACTTTAGTATCAAATACTAATCCTTGGCAGCATCAAACATACTAGTCATACAATGTTATAGTTCCATATGACATCACCTTAATCAGGAACTGATTTGGATGTATTCAAATTAAGACTTTGTATTCATATCTACAACTCTTTGTAGATAGAGTCTTGATATCATAATATATCACAAGATTTCATTATACATTTTATATATACAATAGATATTAGCAACTATATATGCAAAATGATATAAAAAATTATTTTATTAATCGTAAACAAGTTTACAATTTGTTACAGAATTATCTATACATAAGGATGATATCTATGAACCGTATGACACGATTGGTTCTATAGCATATCTCCAACAATATGATGCCCTGAGTTACATGGATTTATTATGGGTCTATTTAAAATTGCATATACAATAACTTGTATAAGGCTTAGGGTGATGGGGCAGACCTATCACCTGCCGGTAACACCTTAGATTTAGGGGATGTTACACGTACTCTTTTGAGACTTTAAACCTTCAACTTGTCTTTGTATCTCCTTCGTTCCTCCGAATTACACTTATAGGCAGGGCGATTAGGAATGAAAAAGTTCCAAGAATAAAATTGATTTGATGCTCGATACCTCGAATGGGTAGAAATCCATTTGGAATCTCCTTAAGAAAGATGTCCTCAAATTCCTACAAAAGAGAAGTAATAGAAGAAGAAAGAGAAGGATCAAGCTCATTAGCACTCAAACATGCTTCCTTGTACAAGATCACAACGACAGAATGGTTAAAATGAATAGCACTCTTCACATCACTCATGCTCGCATAAAGACTCTCTTTGTTCTCTCTTTTCCTTCCCTCATATTATTTCCCATTTTTCTTTCCATTCAAGCTCTCTAATTTCTTTCTTTTTCACTCTCATTTTGTTTTTGTTTTTCTTCTTCTTTGTTCATTCTTTCTTTTTCACTTAGCGCTATATCTATTTTGAATCTTGATCGATCGTCATGTACAAGATGGGTTGACAGGTTTTTTTTTTTTTTCATTTAGTCTACAACATTGAAGATTGCATTTAAAGCATTAGAGTTGTAATTTGATTAATTGTCTTCCGCACTTGTCTGGGTTTCTTCCGTTTTGAAACTATATTATTGTTGTTGTCGGTCATAGTAGGAGGATTTCAACTGTAAAGAACAACACACCATGCCTTCTCATCATTTGGTTTGACAAAAGCTTTCATCTGACTTTCAATATGAATAATTTGTGCCATCAAGTAGTGGTGGTCAAAATATCGATCCTTCTCATTGAGTTATAAAAATGAATAAAAAACAAGAAAATCTCACCAAATAAATTAGTGATCCGCTTTGATACCAATTGAAAAATTTATTTTAGTAAGTATTTATCAAATTTAATTAATTTAGCAAATTAATTAAAATTAAAATTCACAAAGCAAATAAATAAAGGAGACATACAATTTTAACGTGGTTCGGATTTACCAATCCTACATCCTCAAGGCCACTCTCAAATAAAACAATCAACTAAGAAATAAACAATTACAAACACCAAAAGATTTATACCAAATAAAAACTCTCTTATTATTGTCGCCACTTTGTAGAATCTTTTTTGGTGGCCTTGTTTAACGAGATCCCCTCACCTTGACACGTCAAAATCCCTTTGACAAATTCAGTAAGATCCACTTGCAAAGAGACTAAATATGTCAAAAAATAATTTGATCGTCTCTCGAAGAACAATATCAAGATGTAGAACTCGTAAAAAACCTCAATATTATTTAAGTGCATTAGATTTTCATTCATGACACGTTTACGATATATTATGTTTGAAAGAGAATTTAACCGAGTTTATGCATGCTTAGTTGACATGAAAATGAGGCATATGATGTGTTAAAATCTTAGGAAATGTCATAAAGTAATTTCATGAGTACATTTTTGTAAACTTGAAGGATGTAGTAGTTTGAAGTATAGAATTAGAATTATATTGTCACAACAAGACTATTTTTGGGATTTTACTTTTGGATAAAGATATAGTTAAGTGGGCCATGTAGACATATTCTAGGCCCCATTTATTTAGTTTAGGCCTAAGCCTAAAAATTCGTTTCTTCTACACATTTCTCCATTTCTCTACAATAATCCACCAATTTTTTTCTATCTCTCCCATCTTGGACGCCACTTCCTTTCCTTTGACAATAAAGATTTTAGCTTAAACAAGTTTTAGAAAAATTTCTTTAGGCAAGAAAAAAAAAACCAAAGAAACCAAACCAAGCAGCAAGGATTTCCTTGATTGTCACCTAGGGTTCAATTAAGGAGAAAATTCCAAGGAGGCATACTTGTGTTTAGGGAGATTTCGGTAAGTTTCTTCAACTTTATTTTAATCTTAGAATCATATTACAAATATGTAGAAAGTATGAATTTAATGTTGATGGTAGAAATATGTGTGCTTGTGTATTGTTTTCATATATGATGAAATTGATTATTTGATGATTATAACTTGGTATTTTATTAATGTTAAGGGTATATAGTTGAATATTGCTTATGTCAAACGAAAATTTTCATGTAATATGGTGATTAAGGTGAAATAGTGATGTTGGAGCATGTATAGCTATTATTGGAATGCCAAAATGATTGAATTTTTGGAGAAAATTGGAAATGGATTTTGATGTAGGAAATATTAATTTTATGGTTTTATTTGGTGTATTTAATCATGATATTTTCTTTAAGTTGAATGCTATATGCTTAATAATTATTAGAGATGAATTGTTGTATTATGTTGACATAATTTATCTTATGAAAATATCCTTATTTATGGCTGTATTTTGAGCGCTACTGTCATGCCCCGATCCTTAGGTCCAAGTATATAACAACTGCCATACGCTCGCAAGGTATATCTTTCACTGGTATTCCTCACGAACGTGTAAGGCTTTTAGTATTTTTAGTATCACATATATATATATATATATAAAATCGCATAATATATATATATATATATATCTAGTCCTTTCTAGTCCTTTCTTCATTTATCTAGTCAAATCAAGTGTATAGAAGAAAAGAAAGGAAAATAAAAGTAAGGCAAAAAGAAGAGAGCAACAAAACAAAAAGCAAAGGAGAAGGAAGAGAAGGAAAAAGGAGGGTGACTGAGAAGAAAAAGAAGAATAAGAGAAGAAGAAGAGGAAGAAGAGAGAAATTGAGAAGAGGAAAGAAAGAAAATAAAGAAAAGGGAAGGAGAGGGAGATTGAAGGAGAAAGAAGAGAGACAAAGAGAAGAATAGAAGAAGAGGTAGGGCAGGAGAGAAAAAGGAAGAGGAATGGAAAAGGAGAAGAAGAAGAAGAGAAGAAGTTTTAGTTTCCAAAAGAGTGGTAAGTAAATGTCTACTTGTTAATGATTTTTGAAGTGTTGATTGTAACACCCCATTCTCATATTTATTCAATCAACCATTATTACATAATGCTACATCATTTCATACAAAGAGTGTTACTATTATATAATTATTAAATGTAAACAATTTCTAAATTCCTTACCGTATAAAGAGTTATATATATAACTAGTTCTCAAACTTATAATTGTTCTATTAATTACACATATAACCAAAGTTTTCATCAATACTTAACTAATCTTGCATGCATCCTTTGTCACTTCTATGTACTATTATATGAAAAATAAAATTTTTACAATAAAGAGTGAGATAACATCTCAATAAGTAAACCATACAAGTTTTTCATATGTCGATGTGATACAGAACATAAATATTCAAATAAATCAATACATTTTCAAGCCTTTCATATTTCTTTCCTTTTCAAAGCAGTCATATTTACATAAACGAATCAATGAATTTTCAAACTATCAATTAACATAGGAATTCATTCATATTTCAAACATTCACAGAATAACTCAGTTAGTTAGTGTCACCTGTACTCATGGTAACCCGAATTCAGAATGTGATCATGTGTTTCGTTTAAAGCAAACATTTTCATATCAGTTATAATAGAAACGTATATTGCACGTTAAACAGAAACGTGCATTGCGCGTTAAACAGAATTTTGAATAGCTCATAAGTCCCACTTTGACACGAGACCCGGCCAAGTCAAAATAAACATTAACTAACGACTAGAGCCATAAATCATTTTCATTCAAAAAAATTCACACATCGACATCATTTTTCAACAATCATTTCATGAATTTGATATCTGCATATAAAACATTCAAAATCTATAACTTTCATATTGTTTTCAAACAGATGCTCAGATATCATATTATTTCAAAGGCAGAAAAAATACATGCACAATTTACTTACAACAATGAGAGGGTAATCACTCCCACTAATGATCCTCCCACCTAACCTCATCTTTCTTCCGGATTCTCGTAGCCTAATACCACAAATATATAAATCATGTTTTCTACTATTCAATAAAATAATATAAATATTTTTAATGCGATATTCGTGGAATTATCGTCTAAAATTCCTTATTTTTACCTCTATTACTAAGTTTAACTAACTAAGGTCATTTATCCGATTTTTAACAATGAATTTCTATGACTAACTTATTCTAATTTACTGTTCAAATCGAATTTACTGTACTAACAGTTACTGTTCAGATCGAAATTACTGTAACAACATTCAAAAATATTATAGCACCTTCAAAATCACTGTTTATTCGTGAGAAAAATACACCAATTTCTTCCCACAAACACCTCAATCAATGCTAAATCAATCCAATACTATGTTTTCTACTCCAATTTAACCCAATTTAAAATTTTCTAAGTAAAATCAAGGATAAATTTCTTATGTAAATAGTAACTCAAATTCAATTTCATGCCCCAAATTTAAAAATCAAGCTTCTAATGAATCATTAAGCTTACCCGTAATTGAAATTTGAAAGAAAAAACGCTCGAATTTGGAGAAATTAGGCTGGAATTTGAGAAAGAAATGGGAGAAAAGGGTTATGGGTGCTTCTTGGAATTTGAAAAGAAATGGCCACAGGTTTTGGGGAAGAAAGGCGAAATGTGTTTTATTTTAATACGTAAAATATCAATTAGGCCTCTATTCTTTTTAATATTATAAAAAGTCTAAAACTTTATAAAACTTTTCATTTTAGTCCTTTAAAAAAATTTTTAAATACCTTTAATGATTCAGAATCTTTACAATTTAGTCTAAAATTAATCCAAACACTATTTCCTGAATTTAAAATTCACTTATAACCCAACTTTATGAAATTAATTTTGGGCCTAAACAAATAACACTATTTTGAGCTCAAAATTCAATCATTCATCCAAAAATTCTAAGTTACAGAAAATTTTAATTAACTAAATAACATCAAATTATTTGATTAAATTTTTCTAAATACTCCAGATGCTACAGTTACAAATTTTAAAAATTATGGGCGTTACATTGACTGTATTTTTGTATTGGTTATATATGAAAATTGTGAGTTATGTGACTTATTGGTTGTGGAAGGTGTTCACAGTGCATGATTTGTGTATATGGCAGTGTTTTGATTTTAAAATGATGTGAAATTAGCATGTAATAATATGTAGTTAAGGTAGATTAATTTGATAAAATGATAGGCAGTGAAGTCTTGGGTTAGAAATGTTTTTTTCGGTTGGTGGAATTTTTTGGACAAGGCTCAGTAAATTGAAAACAGAATGAGTTCTGGACCTCCAATTATCAAGCCATAAAATTCTATCAATACTAGATATAAAAAAGAATAGCATAATTGAAAATCATGTCAATTCATGGAAATATGAATACATAGTAAATTTTGAAAGTGGCTGCCCTATATTACATTTCGATTTGTCAAAAATTCTAGGCAGTATATGGAAATTCAAAAAATAAAATAGTATTCCTGACCTTCGATGTTAGCACTGTAAAATTATGTAAAACTAGATACATAAGAGAATAACATAGTCAAAAATCAGATTGTTTAATGCAAGGATAAATCTTCGGTAAAATTTGAAAGTTGGTTGCCTTATTTCGACACTGGGCACTATCTCACTCCTGCGCAATAAGTAATGATTTGGGTATAACTTGAGTGTTAGGATTCAAAATTAAAATCCATAAAATGTCACATAAACTAAACTTATAAGAGATGAACATATTAAAATTTTGGCTTGAAATTTGTTTTTAATTGGTCACAGCGAAACTTTAAAGTCACCAATATTTCGGAAAGACATTACTTAGAATAATTGAAATTATAGTTGTGATTTTCCGAATTAGGTAATGGTAGCTCGAGCTCCAGAAGATTTATGGGAGTCCGAGACACTCTAATTTTCTATTAAGAATCATTGTTATGAATAATATATTTATTCGTTCATATGGCAAGTATATGATATTTCAGGTTTTAACGAAAGGGTATGTATTTGTAAATCATTGACCGGACCAACCGCTGTCACGAACTGCTTCTCAAAGGTAAAATTTTACACCACTATGCATAAGCATCCGAAAAAAGGAAGGTATTTCTCAAGACTTCCGGAATCTTCTAAAGAATTTTGCAACCTTCTAGAATGTTCCAGAGCAATCTAGATGCCCCCAGAACCTTCTAAAAAATTCTAAAACCTTTAGTGTATTCCGGACAATTCTAATACATTTTGGAAGGTTCTAGAACATTGAAGATAACTCTAGGCCAACTAGCACATTCTAGAGTATTCTAAATTAGATAGGTATGTGTAGGATTCTAGAAGATTTTATGTAAATATTTTATAGAGTTTTCTAGATTTAGAATTATGGCCACATATTTGGTGGCATGGAAATCCTATAAATAGGTGGTGGTCTCATTTGGCCAAATCATCCTATTATTCTCTTATCCTATTCTCAAAGTTATAATTTTTTATGAATTTATAAAATTTTCTTCCTACAAAGCTCTCTCTTATGTTTTCTCTCATTGAGTTGCTACACATAATCTTCAAGTCTACGCTTCCGTACAAATCAAAGGCTTACTTAGTTGGCATTGTGCATAAAACCTAGCTAAGTACTGTACCGTGATTAGCAAAAAGCCACGTTCCGTGACACATGGTATCAGAGCTTACTGCATATGCAATACTAAGCTACGTAAGGTTTATCTTTCACCATGGCAAGTAAGGAGGCAAAACCTAGCAACGTCACTGAGGTGCCGCAAGAAGAGCATGACCGTGGGAAAGGCCGTGATGCAAGGAAGAATCCATCCAAGGATCACTCTATGTCCAAGGACATATTGCGCTCAATTAAGGCAAGATTGACCAAGCTCAAACTAGCCATGAGAGATGTGTAGGATCAATTCAACACCCTCGACTCAAGGATAGAGGAGCGAGAACGTGACAACAATGTTGCTGCCAAAATGGAAGGTAAGTTCCATGACGCTCTAAACTCTTTTGTTACATCCATAATGCAGGCCATGGAAGAATTCAAAAGGAGCATGGAAGCAAAGACAAATGTGACCGATGCGAGGATGGATGCAATTAGGCAAAACCTCGCATTATGCAGGGTTACAATTGCGGCAGGAGCTATGGCGATTAGCATGCCAAAAATTAGGGTTTCTAATCCATCAAAGTATAGAGGCAAACGTGATGCTAAAGAACTTGAGAACTTTCTTTAAATGATGGAGTCTTACCTCGATGCCATGAACATCTATGACGAATCCATCAAGAATGGTACTTGCACCCTCTACTTCGAGCATAATGCGGTGCTATAGTTGAGACGTCGACACACTAAGATGGCGAGGGCATTGTGTGTCATCAACACTTGGGAGGCATTCAAGGCAAAATTCAAGAAGCAATTCTACCCGGAGAATGCTGAAGAAATGGCAATACGGAGACTTCGGGCCTAAAACAGCGTGGGTCTATTAAAGACTACATAAGGGAATATAACTTCCTAATGCTGGAGATCCCTGACATGCTTGAGAAAAGTCAGTTGCTATTTTTCCTTGATGGATTGCAAACATGAGCGGAGCAAGAACTTAAAAGGCGGAATATGCAAAACCTTGCTTCGGCTATTGCAACAGCTGAAATCCTCATTGAGTTCCAATGTGAGCCACTGAAGAGTGACAAAGGCAAAAAGTCCGTCTCTAATCCTAGCCGAAGCAACCATGAGAAAGGTGAGGGAGACTGACCTCAAAAGGTGGATCCGCAATCTAGCTGACCACTAAAGAACAGTGAAAGACGACACGATGGCCATAAAGTACACGACAAGCGAAAGAGGAATTGCTTTCTTTACGAAGAAGCGCACCACACCAAGGAATGTCCGTAGCGCACCAAGCTAAATGCCATCATTAGTGCTTACTAGAAGTCCCAAGAGGATGCACACTTGGGTTCGATACACGTTCTCAACTTGATAAAGGCCAAAGAGGTGCCAAAGAGGGTGGCAACCAAGGCTAAGAGGTGGCAAAGCTTGATCCTAGCAAGACGTTGAAATACATTGATGCCAGCATAAATGGGGTAAGCTTCAAAGCTTTTATTAATTATGGCGCTAACCAATGCTTGATTGCAGTTAGTCTTGCAAAGCAATTGGGCCTAGTGCTCACCAAAGAGCCGGAATGGGTGAAGATTGTCAATCAACCTCCTCGGCCAATCTAGGAGTTGCTCGAAATGTGCCTATCCATATTAGAATGTGGAGTGGCAAGATTGACCTGAATGTCATGCCGATGAGCGACTTCCAATTGATGTTGGGCGATGAATTCATCGATAGAATGTTACCCTTCATCTTCACAAATGATGGGTGTATATAATTAAATGATGTGGGAGAGTTCCACAAAGTATCCATTGAGCAGAGATATATTGGCTTAAAAGTGTTGTCCACTCTACAAGTGGCAAAAGAAGTCAAGAAAGGTGAGAAGACTTATTTAACCATGCTAAAGGAAGGCGATTCTCCAACATTAACACTCGATGTCTCGAAGGAAGTGCAAAGCATTCTCCAAGAATTCAAAGATGTGATGCCACTGGAGCTGCCAAAGAAATTTCCACCATTGAGATTGAGCTCAAACCTGGTGCTAAACCTCTAGTAATGAGTCTTTATCACATGGCTCCACCCGAGCTTGAGGAACTCCGAAAGCAGTTGAATGAACTTTTGGATGTGAGATTCATGAGGCCTTCTAAAGCACTATTTGGCACACTGGTTTTATTCTAACGTAAGCATGATGAGAGATTACGTATGTGCATAGACTACCGAGCCCTAAATAAGGTAACAATCAAGAATTGCTACCTGATCCCCCGCATTGATGACTTGTTCGATCGACTTGGAAATGCACGATGGAATAAAATCATTGGCAAGTGCGCATTCCCGAGAGAGATGAACCAAAGACAACGTGCGTGACAAGGTATTGATCTTATGAGTTCTTAGTCATTCCATTCGGCCTCACTAATGCTTCTGCCACATTTTGCACCATTTTGAACAAGATTTTCCACCTGTTCCTCGATAAGTTCATGGTGATATACTTGGATGACATTGTAATCTATAGCGAGAGCCTTAAAAAGCATGTGGAACACTTAAGGCGTGTCTTCCAAGTATTGAAAGAAAACGAGCTATATGTGAAAAAGGAGAAATGCTTGTTCGCCCAACAAGAGGTGATGTTCTTGGGGCACAAAATATCTGATGGACGAATACACATTGATACAGCCAATGTGCGTGCCATCCAAGAATGGAAACCCCCTATTGCAGTAACGGAGTTGAGATCATTCTTTGGCCTTGTCAACTATTGCCGACGCTTCATTCAAAGGTATTCCATTAGAGCAATACCCTTAACAAATTTGCTTAAGAAAAAGGAAACATGGGAGTGACCCATATGTCAAGAAGCCTTCGAAGATCTTAAGCAAGCTGTGATGAAGAAGTCGGTTCTCTCACTGCCTGACTACTCAGAACCATTCGAGGTACACACGAATGCATCGGACTTTACTATTGAGGTGTACTTATGTAGGACAGATACCCCATTGCCTATGAAAGTCGCAAGCTAAATGACATGGAACGGAGGTTATCTTATGCATGATAAGTAGATGACTGCAATCATCCATTGCTTGCGAGTATGATGACATTACTTGCTTGGAAGCTGGTTCATGATCAAGACTGATAATGTGGAGATGAGTTACTTCTAAAATCAGAAGAAACTCAGCTCTAAGCTAGCACGTTGGCAAGATTTCTTGGCAGAATTCAACTATGTCATGGAGTACAAGCCTAGGAAAGCCAATGTCGTAGTGATACATTAAGCCGCAAATCAGAGTTTGCCAACACCAGCCGACCTGAATGTGACATATTGGATCGAGGGAAGGAAGGCTCAAAAAATGACCAATTCCCCAAGAGCCTCATAGAGCTTTGCCAAGAAGGCAAAATAAGGCGATTTGGAGAACAAGACGGCATTCTCTACATTGTCGGGAATCGCCTTTACATTCCGAAGTGGGGAAGTTTGCGAAAGGAATTGATGAAGGAGTGCCATGACTCAAAGTAGGCAAGACATCCGAGTACTCATTGCACGATGACCTTACTTGGAGACTTATACTATTGGCCACGAATGAGGGATGACATTGAGGCATATGTAAAGAATTGTCTTATATGCCAACAAGATAAGGTCGAGCATAAGCACCCGCCAAGTTTCCTCGAACCTCTTCCTGTTCCTAAACATCCATGGGAGTGCATTACAATGGATCACTGCACTTAGGAAGTCAGAAGGATGTGGTTCCATCATGGTTGTGGTGGATAAATTGTAGAAGTATGGCATTTTCATTCCAGCCCCACTAGAATGCATTGCCAAGGAAGCTGCTCACTTGTTTTTCAAGTATGTTGTTAAATATTGGGGCTTGCCTCCCAATCTCCATTTCTCCACAAGCTTCCACCCACAAACTGAAGGCCAAACTGAGCGGGTGAACGCATTGTTGAAGATGTACTTATCATAATTCGGGAGTACCAACCAACATGATTGGGCAAAGTTGATGAATGTGGCACAATTCTCCTACAACTTGCAGCGGAGTGAGGTCACTGAACATAGCCCTTTTGAGATCATGACAGGACAACAACTCTTAACTCCACAAACGATGATCAAAGGATATATGGGTTGTAGCCTCTCTGCCTACAAATGGGTCAAAGGTTGGCAAAAACAATTGGACATGGCCAAAGTCTACTTGGACAAGGCGTCCATGAAGATGAAGAAATGGCCAAACAAGAGTTGAAGACCGTTAGAGTTCCAAATCGGTGACCTTGTCTGGATAAAGCTACCTTCTTGACAGTTTAAAGTGTTAAGCCAAATACATTTGGGGTTGGTACGCAAGTATGAGGGACCTTTTCCTATCCTTGCTAAAGTCGGAAAGATTTCTTATCGAGTTGAGTTGCCATGCAAGTTGAAAATTCATACAGTCTTCCATGTGAGCTGCTTGAAGCCATATCAAGTAGATGTGGAATATTCAAGTTGCGGTGAATCGCATAGAGCGCTGTTCACTAACATAACCTCCTTCGATCGTGAAGTTGAAGAAATCCTTACAAATTGACTTATTTAAAAACAAGGAATCCCCAACTACTAGGAGTATCTAGTTAAATGGAAGGATTTGCCAAGTCACGAGGCAAGTTGGGAGAAGGAGAAAGACCTATGACAATTTCGCCATGCAGTCGATGCATACAAACAAGACAAACTTGACAAGGGTGTCAAGAACTCAGGTGAGAGAGGATGTCACGAACTACCTCTTCAAGGTAAAATTTTTCACCTCTATGGAAAGGCATCAGAGAAAAGAAAGGTATTTCTCAAGAATTTCGTAACTTTTTAGAACGTTCTGGAGCCATCTAGATGCCTTTGGAACCTTCTAGAACATTCTAGAATCTCTAGTGTATTCCGGACAATTCTAATACATTCCGGAAGGTTCTAAAACATTGAAGATAACTCTAGGCCAACTAGCATAACCTAGAGTATTCTAAAATAGATAAGTATGTGTAGGATTCTAGAAGATTCTTTGTAAATATCTTATAAAGTTTTCTAGATTTAAAATTATAGTCACACATTTGGTGGCATGGAAATCCTATAAATAGGTGGTGGCTTCATTTGGCCAAACCATCATGCCATTCTCTCACCCTATTCTCAAAGTTGAAACTCTTTGTGAATTTATAAAGTTTTCTTCCTACAAAGCCCTCTCTTGTGTTTTCTCTTATTGAGTTGCTACACATAACCTTTAAGTCTAAGCTTTCGCATAAATCAAAGGCTTACTTAGTTGGCGCTGTGCATAAAACTTAGCTAAGCATTGCATGATGATTAGCAAAAAGCCACGTCCCAAGACAAACCGCCAATAATATCACGACTTGGACTTGGTTAAACATAAACCTTTGAATGGATGCTTTATTTTCTAAATTATTATTTATGCATAATGCTTGAATTATAAATGTTTTGAAAATTGATTAATTGGATATTTTATTTCATTCTTCTAAATATATGGTTTGGATGAAATGTTTGAAATATACATATTTTGGGGACTGATTTGAATTGTGTAATGTTTCTATGAATTTAGAATTTTGAATGATTAAAAGTATGAAATTAATATTTATAAAGTAAGAGTAAGTTTAAAAAGTGCGTTTAAATATTCATGAAATATTTCTACGGATGGATAATTTATAATAAATTGGTTTTGTGCTGATATTTGATGAAATTAATGGAAGATGATTTACATAAAATTTATGATTTGACATATTGGTGCAAGTGCTCGATATGAGCGCGTCTATGCACAAATATTTTTGCCCTTACTAGAGAAAGAGGTAAGGGAGAGGTTACTTTTTTCCGCCTTTGCCATATAATATGAGGTAAAAGAGAGGTTACATATTTCCGCCCTTACTAGCGAAAGGGGTAAAGGAGATGTTACATATTTCCACCCTTACTAGAGAAAAGGGTAAATGAGAGGTTACTTATTTCCGCCTTTGCCGTTTGATATGAGGTAAAAGAGAGATTACTATTATATGACTTGTTGTTTGCCAACCGAATCCCTTATACAGGCCAACGCTAACGAGTGGATTTAATGATTTTTTTTAAAAAAATTTTATATATTGATATAAAATAACTCGTTAGCAGATCTCAAGATACCTACCACCAGCCTACTAGGGGATGTCTTAGGGAATGATTTCCTTGCGAACCTAGATTTTTATTGGATAATCCATGTATTTTAAACATAAAAAATATCTTATATTATTTATTTGATTTTAAATGAATGTTTTAAATTATTGTGAAATGTTATATTTTAATATGTTATTCTTACTCTTCTTTTATGTTTTCTGGATTTAATATTATCCACTAATTATGTCTTTTAGGACTCACCCCTTTACCTTTTCAGTTTTATAAATCGTACGTTTAGTTAGAAAAAAGAGACGTTTTAGCACACTGGAGGCGCGGATAGAGGAAAATGATAACATCACAGTCACTAGAGTATATGGGTCCATCATGGACAAAGAGTTTTGTGCACTACAAATATAATTATTGTTTAGAGTTAGGCATATATTTCAGTATAAATTATATTGTGTCAAATATTATAGAATATTATTAAACTAATTATGTTTCACGATTAGGCATATTGCATTTATGCAATACATGCATTGTGTTACATGTTGTGATGAGTTTATGAGAATTGTGTATACATTC
>JAXCLQ010022201.1:18166-29740 GCA_035584115.1 Cedrela odorata | reverse complement strand
TTTGATTGACAATGTTTTAGATGATGTGATATGATCAAATGACACATAATTAAATGTAATCTATTGATCTTAATCCTTGGTAAACACATATGAAGATATACATTTAATGGGTTTGTTGAAAAAAAGACCAACCAAATCTTGACAGCATCGAAAAAAGGAAAAGGTCTTTTCAGTGGCAATTGGTAAGAACGTCTTTAATCTCTTCGAAAAGTAATAGCAACTAGCGACAGGTGCTCTGGAAAATAATCATGGGCTTTCAATCAAACGGAAACAGAGGATATGCTACCAATGATTCTCCCTGAAAGTGGGTTATATTTTTTAATATTGTCATTTGGGAAACATCTCTTGGATTTGAAATGCCATTTGTAATTTTGTAATTGATGGCGGCAGAATTCATTATCTTTGTGAACCTTGGAATTGAAATTCTGCCAATGATGTTGTCTTACCTCAATGTAAATACAAAGACTCAATTCGATTCTTCCAGAGGTTTTTCAGTCCACTAAAATTTGATCACGCCCGTTGAGTATGTAATTAATTATATTGACCGAGTACCATTGTTTCAATTTTCGGCACCGTCTATGAAAATGATGAATTTTTTTCTTCAATCTTGATATTGTACAAAGATTTGTGTATGCTTCTGAAGTGAAGTGGGTGTGGAAATGGAACAGAACAGTATCTTCAAAATCCCATTTGTCAAAGCAATGAAGCAGACACAAGAAAACAGAGAAAAAGAAAGGCCATTCGTTCCAATAAATAATACACAACTCACGGAAACAGAAAAGTCGAATTTGTAGTGTAGAGGAAATTTGTCACCAGCCCATAACCTATTGGCAATCCAGAAACCTGACAAACAAGAAACTGCTCGTGATGTGGCCTGCCTTCTTCATTGGTTTAAGTTCTTTTTTAACAAACCACATGATTTCTAGCCCATCAGTCACATCTTAACACTTACAAATTCTCTATTCTTTTCATTGAAAGTTAGAACACACACTCATTCACACTTGGATGCAAGTGAATTACTATATTTTACATTTTTACCCAATACTATATGTAGAATTTGAAACTCCAGAGTTGACACTACACTTCCTGTTTCATCCCTGCAAAATCCTTGACAGTATAAGCAATTATCTCGAATTTTCCTACCTCGTTATCCTCTCTAAACTTCAGATAGTCCAAGCAAATAAAGGGCTTTAACGTCCTTGAGCATCCTCCCACAACTTCATCTGGTGCTAAAATCACCTTCTCATCCTCAAAGAACAAAAAGAAAGCCAGTGAGAGACGATTCACGAATCGTTTCAAAACAACCCGATGCTCGGATGACCTCAACCTTCCATTGCTCCAAGCTTGCATCAGATCTCCAACATAACAAACTGAGAATTCTCACATGGACATATGACTATCCATTCCCCCTCCTTGGATCTCATCTGGAGTCCACCTATCTCATTCTGATAGATTATTGTTATGCAACTCATATCAGTGTGCATTCCAAGACCTTCAACCTCTTTTTTTTTTCGACAGTCTCCAGTGGTGTATAATTTACTATCCTCGGATACCCGTGACAATTACTGAATTCTGATTCAAAAAATTTCCCTTCATAACCATCTCCCAAACTCATTAGTATAATCGTCAGGATTCTCTTAGATAAATCCGTCATCTTGATTCCATACTCTTGAAATATCTCACTATGAAGTGGAAAAGCAAGATAAAATAAACATAATGCATATGTATGATTAACAAAACCATAGTACTAAGACAATGTGATGTTTAAGAATTCTGGTGAGCAAAGAGCACTTCAGCAGAATCCTTTGCGGAAGCAAAGAAATCTGGTCCAGACGCTTTCAAGCTTTCAAAGTAAGGCGAAGCTATTAAATGGGGAGTGTAGGTTTTAGTGCATTACAGCGGACCAAGCTTGAGTTTGATGTCTGGGGGAGTTCCAAATATATGCTTGGAGAGTGAACAGATTTCCTAACGTATTCTGGGAGATACCGTGGTTGGTGACATAAAAAATCAAAAACAAAATAATACCCACTCTTGACAGGCTTTAGAAAGGGAATCTAGAAAGGAAGGGTGCACCAGTTGGGACAAATCCAACACTGGTAGCCTAAAAGATATCTGCAATTCCGACATTATTTTACGGGAAATAGTGCTTTGCTCGGCTAGGTTCAAATGTTTTAATGAACAGATGAACAAAAGGTTACATACAGAAAGGTGTAAATTGTAAGAATTTATATAAAACTTACAACTTCCATTATTGAATAAAGATTTTGAAAATTTTACGATAATCAGAAATGATAAAAACACTAATTATTACAAAAGTATGCATTTTCTATAGAGGATGGCAATGTGAATCCTTTCCACCTACAACTATCTCTGTCAGGTATAATGACGCAGAGAGACAGGATTGTGGCCATCTCAATCAATACCTTTTAAAGATAAATTATGATTGAATTGTACCATAATCACTATGATGGTGTAGACCACAGTGTAGCAGCTACTAGTGTTACTATCATACAAACAAAATAGACCTACAATGGTGTAATAATGATGATAATATCATAACTGTGAAACTGAACAAGTTCAAGCAGACTCAAGAAACACCATTACACAAATCAACAAGTCAAGATGGGAAGCAGGTTACAGAAGCAAGCATTCAGCATTACTCATTTCAGGCGAACAAAATTTTTTGGGCTCAAGTCACACCTTAACATCAGCTATAGATAC
The DNA here is from genome assembly GCA_035584115.1 of Cedrela odorata. NCBI lineage: Eukaryota > Viridiplantae > Streptophyta > Magnoliopsida > Sapindales > Meliaceae > Cedrela > Cedrela odorata. Next base: position 27,019 of record JAXCLQ010022201.1, on the reverse strand, counting down.
ACACTTCTCATAGAGCTTGAAAAAAACAGAGACATTTTTCATAGAAATATAACAGAAGGCTGAAAAAATTCATAGATAAAGAACCAATATGGTCAGAAATATAGTATAGCAACAAATCAACATAAAGTTTCCATAAAAATGTTTAAGCCATTGACCCTCCAAAATATATTACCTAATGAAAATTAGGTAACATGGATAGGGGCAAAGACAAAGCATCATGAATTTTCCTTCTTACCAACCCCACTTGATTAGAAGCAGAGAGAAGGTAACAATTTGATGTATAAACCTTAACTCCACATGACCATATATATTTTTACTTTCTATTATCCGCAAGGCATCCAACAGAGTATCATTCCCACTCAATTGTAGATGGAGGCTTTGATGTGATGTCTTGAACCACTCGGTTTACACCCCGAACATTATTACAAATTCTTCTGGCTACATCATCAAGGAATTTGTGTTCAAAATAGTACCTGGAATTTCCACAGTTAAAAAAAAAAGGCAAAATAAGTAGCATTTGAGAAATTTAGTTGCATCTCAAAGAGCCATGGGAAAAAACATACACTAATTTTGCAAAAACAGTAGCTAAATAGTAATTTTCAACATTATTTACATCTATATACATATTTAGATGCAAATACAAGGGATTCAACCAGGTAAGATTCACCCAAATAAATTTTCAATGGGACATGAATGTATACCATAGCTTATATGTACTTAAAAATGCTTGTATAGTAGTTTTTTAGCTCATGCATGAATATATCTTTAAAGAAACCATCAAAGAAAAACAATTGAAGCTTACCAATCTGCTGTCATTCCATCTTGGCTTGTAACAGCTCTAAGAGCAACAACATGAGAATGTGTTCTTTGATCACCTTGAACTCCAACTGATCTTACAGGCAAGAACACTGCAAAAGCTTGCCAAATTGAATCATAAAGCCCAGCATCCTTGATCGATTGAATGAAAATTTCATCAACCTGAAAAAGAAAGATCATACACAATATAAAAAGTTTAAACAAAGATGGATAGGTTCTCACACCAAGCATAAACAGCATGTACCTGGCGAAGGATATCCAAGGCATTGCCTTGAGTCACATCACCAAGGACTCGTACTGCAAGGCCAGGCCCAGGGAATGGATGACGCTTCAGAAATGGCTCAGGAACATTCAAGATCCGCCCAAGTTGACGAACCTTCATAAATAAGAAAGAAAACGACCAAATAACATCAGAAAATCATTAGCAAAAACGAAAATCATCTTCATAGTATGAAATAGGAAAGTTGAAAACCAAACCTCATCCTTAAATAGAAGTTTAAGTGGTTCAATGAGCTTCAATTTCATGTCTTTAGGAAGCCCTCCGACATTGTGATGGCTTTTGATTGTATGGGAGTGAGATCTTCCAGATCCAGGTGGTGGGCATGATTCAATAACATCTGGATACAAGGTTCCTTGTACCAAGTAAACAGGCTTCTTTCCTAACTTCTTCTCCAACTCATGGGAAAAAGCATCAAAGATGCAAATGAATTCCTTTCCAATTATTTTCCTTTTCATTTCAGGATCTACAACACCTTTCAGCTTACTAAGAAACTGATCTGTTGCATCAACGCAAGTAACTGGTAGATGTAGATCCTTTTTAAAGGTTTCCATCACACGTTCTCTCTCTTTATACCTATAGAAAACAAATTTAAGATTTTACAAGAGAAACCAAATAAATAATGAAAGTTTACAACCACAATAAAGTCTTTCCATGACATTTATCAATCTTAGTTGCCTAAGAAAATCCTGCTCACTCTCTCACCTTAGCAAACCATTGTCAACAAAAACACAGTGAAGCCTATCTCCAATTGCCTTATGAACAAGAGTTGCAGCAACAGTGGAATCTACACCCCCCGATAATGCACAGATGACGTGATCTTCAGACCCCACTGCATCCAAGATACATTTAATTTCTTCATCCAATACATTTTCCATCTTCCAGCCAGCAGTAACTCCACAAACATCAAAGAGGAAATACTTGAGTGTTTCCATTCCTTCTGGCGAGTGTGTCACCTACAGAACATTCAACAATTAAACAACAGAAGATGGAATTGCACACGTCTTTACAAACTTTGAATAATCCCATGAGTAAAAATACCAGCGACTGCAAGAATACAGTTTCCAAACAACTTGCTTTATAATAATTTTCAAAGAAATATAAAATCATTCCCAATAGCTCTTTAGTACAACCTCAGACAATAAGCACTGAAAAGTATATCCTATAATCTGTCTTTCATATCCAAACCAATAATTTCTATTACTTAATAAATAATTTTTTTTTTCAGAACAAAACAATCCCATTTACACATCGTCATACCGTCACTACTCGAAGTTGCAAAAACTCAATCTTTTCCACGTAAAATGACCACTCAAAATTTTTAAAGAAAAAATTAAATAATAAAAATAAAACCCATCTACCTCGGGATGATACTGAAGCCCAAAAAGCTTCCTTTCTCTATTCTCAACGGCAGCCACACCCCCCTGCTGGCTCCTAGCAACGACCTCGAACCCAACAGGCAATGTGACGGCTTCGTCTCCGTGACTCATCCAAACGACCTGCCGGTCACCCACCTGTTTATTCCCGAAAACTCCCAAACAACCGTCTACCACAATCTCCATCCTCCCGTACTCCTGTTTATCCCCAACCCTAACTTCTCCACCAAGCTTCTGAACCATCAACTGGAGCCCGTAACAGACTCCCAGAACGTAGACGCCATTGGACTGGGCCCATTCGAGGAAGCCGACGGGAAAAACTGGGGCATTTGGCGAGTGGACGGAGTGGGGTCCTCCGAAGAGGATTACCAAGCGTGGATTCTTGGCGGTGATATCTTCAAGAGTACAAGTACCGGAGATGCAGAGAGAAAAGACGGAAAGAGAACGGATTCTTCGGGTTATCAGATGTGTGTATTGCGAACCGTAGTCCAGGATAAGCACAAGTTCCGGTCTTTTCTCCATCTCTTGTTGCCGGCTCTGGTTATCGCTAGGGCTTTTGGTTTTTATCAGTTGAGTGGCTTCGCTTCGCAGGGTTTAAGGAGAGGAATATAATATATATATATATATATATAATATTATTTATTTATAATAAAAGGGTAAAACAGAAAATGTCTAATATCTACCAAAGTATAAAATAGTAATATATTTTGTGTATACCATTCACTTCAGACTGGTGGGAACAATCCTTGGCAGAAAAATTGAATATTAAATAAAAACTGTAATTATTAGTCAATACACGAAAATTTATCGTAAACTATACAGTATACAGGAAACTTAAGAATGTGAGCTATGCATTTGATTCAACGAGTCTTTTGAGTGACAAAATAAAGCCCCTATAATCTTGAACAAAGAAGCTGAATAGCGTTGAAGTTGAAGAATCAATCAACGATGTAAATGCAAAATGCAAGGATTCAGATATACAGATCAATTGACATTTCTAATGTCAATTCTTCTAGAACACTTTCTGTCAATTCGGTAACAGCATCTTCAGTATCAGTTCGAATATCCATCCATGTTCTGGATTTTGCCAAGTCCTTTCGAATAAGTTGCTCCAAGGTTAGAGAAGGATGCAGCGAAAGGAGGTTCCAATCTAGACATTTCATCACCGCGTTAGTAACATTTGTTGTAACTTGAAGTGATTGCATTTTTGGTCTGAGAAATGATACCCATGGGGAGGAACTGAAGTAACACTGATGCACCTCTAGGAGAACTTCATTGATGTAGTCAAAGAGAAGCTTACGATCATCGCTGAATTGGTTAGGCAATAACAACTCCTGTTCAAGTAAAAGGGATGGTTCAAGAAGTTGGTCTGATGAATGGAACCCCGTTGAAAGTTCTTCCCATTTTATACCAGAGGCTTGCAAAACTGCCATGACATACTGGGAAATGGATTCATGCTCATTTATGACATTACTTGAATTGACCTTCGGATATTCATGAGATGTTACAAGAACAGTCGAATACAGTTGTTTGTCATAATTGTCTTGTTTGGGCTCGGTTGCTGGCTCAGCTGCACAAGTTCAAATGGGTAAATTCAGCTGCATTTTGAAAAGAACAGAAGAAATTTCAACTAGTGGTGATTGCTGACTTGAAAGCTTACCAGATTGAGATATGGTGCTTAGAGGGCTAGTGATATCTTCATGAAAGAACTGCTCTAGAACAGATACTGGACTTGGATGCTCTGCTTTATCGTTCATGCCATCAGAATTTTCCAACCTCTTACTGCTCACAGGGCTTGAAGAATAAATATCTTCTGAAGATGATGACGTGCAATTTTCCATCGGGGAAACCTGGAATAGGCCAAAATTGGTGGCAGGAAAGCACTAAAGTATGTCAGTGAGTAGCAGTAGAACAAAACACAATAGAAAGTAAGTGCTGAATAGATGCACTCCTAAAAACTTTATAGATAATTGCAGATAAAATGTACCAATTTTGAGCACCCCAAACATCTGTTGAACTCAAATCTATTGGCTGGACAAGCACTCTGATCTGCACCATTATTATGTGCACTATTTGGTAATAAGGGCACTCCCAAAGGATTAGTTTCTCCAGGGTATACCGGTGTATTCGTTTCCACAGTTTTCATAGAACCTGAATATTCAATTAGCTGCTTAGACAAGATAAAGTACTTGAGCAATATGATAATTGGAAAATCAATGAAAATTTACCTTTAGAGCTTGAAGTATCTCGTAGGGAACAGACTCTTTCATGCCTTCGGATATCAGGAAAATGATTGTCAGATGTATTTGGCTTTTTATCAAGGATTTGCAATTGGTCATTGGTGTATCCATTTTTCTTTTCTCTCTGAAGTTTATGTTTCTTCTCATTAACCATTTGATAATAGCTATACGGGGAGAATCTCATCTGCGCAGCAAAAAATCCATGGTGCTGGTGCCTTCCCAGACTAAGTGCAGACAATAAGTCATATTCAGGCAAAGAAACGATCCTCCCAGAGTTTATCGGTACCTGTTTTCTTGAAAAATCCTCATTTCTGTCCCTTAACACCTCAGAGAGACGTGTCCTAGATTCAAGGTATATATTAGATTCTCTTTGTTTAAGATGCCTGACAATGGACGATTTTGAGTTTCCCAAGTCGCTTCTACCATTTAAAGCAACTAGCTCTTTAGTACCTGATTCAGAATCCTTGACCTTGGCCAGTTTGTCTCTCCTCTTGAAAGAGGAAGACTTTGCCATTTCACCAGTCACAATATTGAATTTACTCAATGAGTTGCTTTCTGCATTTTCCCTATCTTTTCCTTTAATGCCATCTCCCAACGCCTGAATGTCACTAGGAGATTTATGAGGCTTACAATCAGTTGACATCTGGAGCTTCTCTTTTCTGCTTAACCCAATAGCATGTCTCAACTTCCTCCTCATATGTTCAAAGGAAAAATATGCAGGTTTAGTACTCTGCACTCTATTCCTCAAGCTATAAAGTGACCGTGGAGAGGAGCAATCGCTTGTGTCCTCTGCACAATTTTGCATGGTGGTTGAGCCAGGCTTCAGAACTACAATTCTGTCTGAAGTTTGAGGATCAACACTTTCCCTGACAGTAGTTCCACAATTTTCTGAAAATTTAGCTTCAGAGGAAGATTTAGTCTCCTTTTCATCTACCTGAGAATGAGGTAAGTCTTGGATATGTTTCACCAACAGAGAATTTGGATCTTGTAGCAGCTTTATAAATAATTCCTTGTTGGAATTTAATATCTCTAATGCATCCAAGAAATGTTTGGACTTGTGACTTGCCCTATTTTTACCAACGTATTCTCCTTTGATGAATGTTTGATTTATAAATGCTTCAGCGGCCTTATTCATCTTAACTTGCAAATTTGCTTCACTAAGCTGGTTATTCTTATGATGGCTGACATTTCTGCAGTTGCAATCCCTCACATTTTTAGGATGTGCCTGATTGCAGGATGCTTCAGTCACTGCTGCTGTGTTGAGATTTTGTGATGATTTGTTCACTGAATTTTGGCATGAAGGTTGTCTGTGCCCCACGCTTGATATATCTTTACAACCATACATCTGAAAAGTCTTACTTGCTTTTCTTTTATGGTTAGTTGGCAAGTTTCCAACCAGCTGTGTATCGGATAATGTATTTTGCTGTCTAGTAGTAGTGATGTTCTTCTTGACCTGCGGCTCAGTGGCAATCTCACCTTTTGTTTTTCTTTTTACATCTACCTTACTGAAATCTATCATAAGAGACTTCTTGTTTACTCCATCCTGAGACAAATAGAGTTGCTAATTGGCATCCATGGCATTTCTTCAAAAAATTTATACAAAGGTAGGGGTAAACTGAAAAGATGCCTATAATTTTATCATATAGGTTGCCGATACTTACATCAATACACTGGCATTTCTCATCAAGGTCAGAAAGCAAATCAAGCCTATTTTTTATATCTCTGTCATCTGCACATGAAAAACAGTATATAGAACTTAGTTGAACATGATGGCTGTAGAATGTGATCACACAATTAAGACATCGCCATTGATACAGGAATATATCAAAGGGAACTGCAGTCATTTCAGTAGTGTAGATACAGTTCATTACTTGGGTAAAGTTTCCTAACCTTTACAATTAGACAATAGATAAAAGATCTAACAGCATCTTGAAAAATGCCAAATCAGAATGACATTAGGATTACAGCCTTTGTTTTAATTATCAGCGTTTGATATTCAGGCCATCTGATCCTTTTATGGCAGTTCCATCGATAATTTGAAGTGAAAAAAGCTTCAATAATTTAACTCCTACACTAAGAACAGTAGTGAAAGATCTTCAATCATGTCATTCTTATACTGTAAAATCAATGAATTCTTACCTAAAACTTGAGAGTTCAGTCCTCTCCCACGAGAAATCAGCTCCCCATTAGAGTGACCTTGGCCAATGTCACAGAAACGAATTAAACTCCTCGCACAGCCAGATTTGTATCTCTCGTAGAGCACAGGGCTTTTAGGCAATCTCTTATCCATTTGGTGTGAAAAATTGCTAAACACAGCACAAAACCTCGCACCTGCCAACCTTGTCAACTATGCGACAGCACCAAACCTGAAGATGGAGTTTATTGGAATAATTTACATTACAGCTCAACACACTTAACAAAATTCCTCAATCCGAGTATGAAACTAGAAACAGAACTCAGAAAAACCAAGTTTTAACAAGTCTTAGAGAGTTGAAGATAAAGAAAAGTACCTGAAATAGATCTTGAACTGAAGTAAAACAACAAGAAGAACAAGGAATTCTTTTACAGAAACAATATTCTTACAGCTCTGTGATGTGAGACCACGAAAACAGAAGACAAAAAAATCCAAGAAACCCATCTTCAGCTAGTTGATCATGATATCCAAAAGAAAACTCAAACAGTAATCTTGTCCCTTCCCCTGCCCACATAATAAATTCTCTCTACACGTTTTTCGGGTCAACATATGACCAGTGGCGTCCTACTTTCTCTTCTTCAGTATTACTACAACTTTAAATTTTTGCCATTAAAGACTAACCTTGAAAGCAAAGTGAGAAGAAAGTGAAGTTCATAGAAAAAGAAAAGGGATGTGAAAAGGGAATTACTATGGACATTGACGGGTAACATTGCAGACATAAACACAGTTATGGGACGAGACAAGACCAACCTTTCAAGTGATTTTAAAAAATTGTCTTATTTTTCTCATTTCCCTCTCTCTGACTGCTGGCCAGTACGTTGTGATTAAAAGATGTTTTAAAGTATGAAAAAAACACTTGAAAACGATGTCGGATTAGGGATTAGTGGCTGATATCGGGATTTGTGTCCGTTAGGATTTCGTAGAAATGTTGTTGTCGTGTAACATACGTTAAACACAATTATCGTTGTCAATCTATGCCAACAAAATGAAGCCCGTGCCGTTCTGTCGTTTTATATTTAAGTAAAAATTTCAAATTCGCTGTCGTTTTATGCTATTTAATACACGAAGGAACCGTGGGCCCCGATAACAAAATGCTGGGCCAGGGATACAGTTAACAGCAATGGTGTCACGTAAGATCCAAGGCACCAAAAAAATAAAAATAAAAAATGATGGAATTAATTAAATAAATTAAATGATTTAATAAATGGGAAAGCAAGAAGTGAACGAAGCATGTGATTAATGGTCCAACATATACTTGAAAATTAAACAATCTTCTTTGGAACAATAATTGACACTAACATATATATTGATAGGGCAGGGGGGCGATTGTTAGGTCAATCATAGCCGGCCTATGTTGAAAACTTTGTCATATTTCTTTTGTAAATCACATGAACTCAAGGATATCATGTTGGCCATGCCATGCCTTACCATGCCTTTTAGGATTGTCTATTTTACTTGCAAATCCGCTAATTTATCGCTCCGCTAATACGATGAATTTGATATACTTTTTTATAGGTTAGAAAAAAAATATATTTATAATAAATTTGATATAAAAATAAATACGAATAAATATTTGCGAATACACGTAATAACTACTCTTTAATAGTTATATTTTTAATATATATATATATATATATCTATGAAATTATCAAAATAATTCTATTTACTCATATATTATTATTTAATATTATATTAATCACGTTAGGTAAATACAAGTTACAATTAAAAAAATGAAAATATGAATTTTGTAATTATTGTTTTGAATTTATAAACTTTTATTTTTAATTTATGATATTTTATATATAAATCTATAACATAATTATATTTTTTTATGAAATTATTATGATTAATTTTATTTTATATTTAAAGTATATTGATATTTTATGTCAATGATTTTTTTATTTAAATTAAATTTAAAAATTTATAATTTTAATTAGATAATTTATAAGT
>JAXCLQ010022201.1:0-18066 GCA_035584115.1 Cedrela odorata | reverse complement strand
AACAAGCCCAATCTTTTAAACGAAATGGACCCAAATGGGGAGTCCAATTCAACACGTGTTATTGCAAATTATTAAAAAATGAAAGCTCATGAAGACGCACCGTTTTGAATGTGGACAATGAACGTGTTGTAAAACCTCTCTCTATCTGTTCCAGATAAACCCCTCTGTTTTCTCTAATGGCTTTCACAATTCCCACTCTCACTCTCAATTTTCCTCACCATTTCGTTTCAAAACCCTTCAGTTCTTTCGCTCCCAGACCCCTCAACTTCCTGTCTTTCCGTGTTCCAAAAGCCGTTGGTTCAGACGGGAAGTTTTACCCGACGCCATCAGACGATGACCCGCCAGAGGCCCCCGAGGACGCAGCTCATGGCTTCTCAAAGTTTCAGCAAATTCATCGACAAGCTTCCAGAGCTCGGAAGCGTCAAGAGGACGATTTCAAGGCTAATCAGTCAACTTACCTCTCCGCCATCGCTGACGTTGAAGATCCACCTGTTAATGCTACTGACATGTCTAAAGAAGATGATTTTTTTGGTGAAATAGATAAAGCTGTTGCAATGAAACGAGACGAGTTTGTTAAGAAAGGACTGATAAAGCCTAAGAATCGAGAAAATGAGTCTGCTGCTGTTCTTCAAGGCATTGAAGAGTTGGAGCCCGAGGAAGTTGTTGACTTGGAAGAGATTGATGAGTTACAGGGTTTAAGAGTGGTTTCTGAAGATGAAGAAGAGGTGGTTTTTGACGAGGGTAACAGGTCAAGTAAGTTTGATCTTAATCTTGATGGTACAAGTGATAAGTATAAAGATAAAGGTAATGGGTTAATGTTAGATTCGTCTTTTGATTTGGATTTTGATAGTTTTGGTAAGAGTAGAACCAGAATTGTAGAACCCAAGTTTAATATGAGTTTGGCTGAGTTGCTAGACGAGAGTAGGGTGGTGCCTGTTTCAGTTTATGGTGATTTAGAGGTTGAAATTACCGGAATACAACATGATTCTAGGGTGGTGAGTGCTGGTGATTTGTTTGTATGTTGTGTTGGTAGGAAAACTGATGGGCATTTGTATTTGAGTGAGGCTGACAAGAGAGGAGCAGTTGCTGTGGTTGCTAGTAAAGAGATTGATATAGAAGAGACTCTGGGATGTAAGGCTTTGGTCATTGTGGAAGATACTAATTCAGTATTGCCAGCATTGGCTGCCTCTTTTTATAGGTACCCATCAAAGAATATGGCGGTGATTGGTATAACAGGGACTAATGGGAAAACAACTACTTCTTATTTGATAAAAGGCATGTATGAAGCAATGGGGTTGAGGACTGGAATGTTGAGTTCAGTTGCATATTATATTCACGGGGATAATAAGTTGGAGTCACCAAAAACGACCCCAGATGCTGTTATGGTTCAAAATTTGATGGCAAAGATGCTCCATAATGGGACTGAGGCCGTTGTCATGGAGGCTTCTTCTCATGGATTGGCACTAGGGAGGTGCAGTGAGGTTGATTTTGATATTGCGGTTTTTACTAATTTGACAAGGGATCATTTGGATTTTCATGGGACTGAGGAAGAGTATAGAGATGCCAAGGCAAAGTTGTTTTCGAGGATGGTGGATCCAGAGAGGCATAGGAAGGTGGTTAATATTGATGACCCACATGCCGCTTTCTTTACCGCACAAGGGAACCCGGATGTGCCTGTTGTGACGTTTGCAATGGAGAATAAGAAAGCAGATGTTCACCCTTTGAAGTTTGAACTCTCATTGTTTGAGACTCAGGTTTTGGTTAATACCCCACATGGGATACTGGAGATTTCCTCAGGATTGTTGGGAAGGCATAACATTTACAACATTCTTGCGGCTGTTGCAGTTGGAATTGCAGTTGCCGCACCATTGGAGGACATTGTTAGAGGGATTGAAGAGGTTGATGCAGTTCCTGGGAGGTGTGAGTTGATTGACGAGGAGCAAGCATTTGGGGTGATAGTGGACTATGCTCATACGCCTGATGCACTATCCAGACTACTTGATTCTGTGAGGGAGCTTGCACCAAGGAGGATTATCACTGGTATGCTTCCTTTATATATATTATACTAATATGAACGGTGTTTTGCATCTAAATGTAACATCATCAACTACTTATGCCCAAGTGAGGGGATTAAATCCATTATTTTTCATTCTCGGACAGTGTCTGAGAAAGTAACGATTTGTAACTATTAGAATCAGTTTCATATCAACAAATGCAACAAAGATATACCTACAATCTCTTATCTTTTCTGTAAGTTTAAGACCTTAAGTTGTTACTATGGTGTCATTGTCAACTTCGTTTTACTCTTTTCCCCTCAAATTTCTCCATACAGGTGCAACCACGGGGTATGCTGTTGAGCTTATGCATTTTGAGAGTTTCTTGAGATTGACTCATGATCCTGAAATTCAAAATACTGTTGAACCGTGAAAGTGTTTAGTAATTATGTTAATCTTGCTAGTTTTAGCTGTCCTTGATTGCGGGAGATTTATTGGTATCCTTATCTTTTCCCATGAAAAACGACCTCATAGTCAGCTGTTTGTTGGGTAAAATGCAATTTTCTGAATAAAGTTATTTGAATTTCGAACTAAATTTAATATATGCACTGTACAAAAGGTTATTAAGTAAAGGGATTCGATTTTCTTTTACTGACCTATTTGTTTTGCTTTTATATGCAGTTGTTGGTTGTGCTGGTGAGAGTGACAGAGGGAAGAGACCTATGATGACAAAAATTGCAACAGATAAAAGTGATGTGACTATTCTGACATCAGACAATCCAAAGACCGAAGATCCATGTATGCATATAAACTATATTGTACTGCAAAGAAGCACTAAAATAACCACTAATTGTAAGATGGTCCTATAAGCTTGTACTAATGTCTGTCTGTTTCCTTTTCTCAGTGGACATCTTGGATGACATGTTGGCTGGTGTAGGATGGACAATGCAGGAGTATTTGAAACATGGAGAGAATGATTACTACCCTCCTCTTCCAAACGGTCATCGTCTTTTTCTGCATGATATCAGAAGAGTAGCTGTTCGTTGTGCTGTTGCCATGGGTGAAGAAGGCGATATGGTTGTAAGTTCTGAATCCCATTGTGCTTCTCCCTCATTAGAATTATGTTGACGAACAATAGAAAATGGGGATGATAAACTCACATGTAAACTGATGGTGTATGGAAACACAGAAAAGTAGGTTAGTTCCAAATCACAGTAACTTTGCTGAAATCAAAATGTTACACCATAGTCATAACATATTGAAACTTAAGGTGCTATTTCTGAGTACTGCATAGAATGTAGGTATTGTTAACCAATGAAGGGGAAAAATGTTCTAAAAATGATCTGTTTCAGAAAACAAATCTAATTTCAATGCAATTCTTGGTGAAATTAAACAAATCACTTTGCATGTAGCTTTCAAATCTCCTTTAGATGCTGGGAAATAGTTGTTGTGGAAATTTTGATTTATCTCTGGTGTTGAATGTTTTATTAATAATCACTATTTCCAGGCTGTCCTCTCTTATTATCATAACTTTAATCATTTATATCTATATTTTCTGATATTACTGAACCTATATTGCAGGTGGTTGCTGGAAAAGGTCACGAAACATATCAAATTGAAAGTGACAAAAAAGAGTTCTTTGATGACCGGGAGGAATGCAGGGAAGCATTGCAGTATGTTGATGAACTTCACCAAGCAGGAATAGACACGAGTGAATTCCCATGGCGGTAAGTTAATTCTCTTTCTTTTTAAAAAATGCATTATTAGTTGATACTCCTATGAGCATCTGATGAAGGGAAAATATGTGTTATATCTATCAAATGGCTGTAAATAACAACTCTTGCCAAAGTAAAAGTTAATGCCTGTTGTCAGTTTGCCGGATCATTCTTGAAGCAGTATGCATGTGGAAATTTGTCTGGTGCTGTTAATCGGTTTTAATATGTTCTAAACCAGCAAACAAAGTCTGTATTAATGATTTTTTTTTTGTGCTGCTGCAGGTTACCAGAGTCTCATTAATTTTCATTTTGAAGGTTGAGTAAGGGGAAGTTTGATGCACACTGATGATCTGTTACCCACTGATTGCAGTCTTTGCACTTGTATACAAAGAGAAATGGTTTGATTCCTTGAAAATATGAAATTAGAGACATCCCGAAGGTTCTACTTCTATATATTTGAAAGCAATCCAATTAGAGACATCCCTAAGGTTCTACTTCAATATATTTGAAAGCAATCCACAAAGAGTCCTGTGTTAGAAAGATGATTGTAAGAATTCCACGATGTTAGGGAAATTGTAGTGTCATTCAAGAAAAGCTCTGAAAACTTTAGGCAATATTGCAGAATTGAAGGTGTGATGTTGTATGCAGATATGTGTCTGTAACATTACATGGAAATGTAAATTGATTACTGTAATCACCATCTCAAAATGGATTCCATTTGGTTGAGCAAAGTTTGGTATGGTGCCCTATTTGTCCTTTTTTTTCCTTCATTTTTAAGAATTTTGTTTGTAACAGAGTCATCTCATTTGTGTATTATAAGTGTACCACAAAATTTTAAGGATAAGTAATTTATTCACGTCCAAAATTGGAGTCATATACATGTGGGGGATGAACTGAAGAAAATGCAGATGTCTTGGCATTTATGTATTGTAAAAACATACGGCAAAATATATGTCTGGTGGTATTTTTAATTCGTGCTTTTAATTCACATCAGAAAGACAAGGTGTCTTGCCTGTACCATAGCTTCAAATGATTACAGGTTTGCTCTGTCGAATAAATTTACTTTCATAGCTGTCTGTGTTTCCATATATGTCCCCGATATTCATTAAAATTCTTTCCTTGGAGAGTAACAATGCTCGTGGATCACATGTTAATGTTATGCCCTGTTTGTTAATTATATATATATATATATATATGGTATAAAATTCAAAACTTTCATGAAACATGACCTTATTGTTTGTTAATTATTCATAATTTTTGCTAGTGATTAAATGACCACCTTCATTTTGCCATTCTTTGTATATATTGCATGCAATAATTACTTCAACTAAGGCAATAGAAACATATATAGCAGGCAATCTGCTTTTCACAGCAAGAAAACAAAGAGCTTTGGTGGAAATATATAAAAACAAGATGGCCACTGAATTTTATAGGAAGAAAATTATTAAAATATATAATAAAATTAATAAAAAAAATGGAGAGAATTTTATAATATATATAATAATTAGTAAATATAATAATATTACAATAAGATTCTTTAGCATGTAGTACATATCTTTAATCAAGAACTAGAACTAAAATGAATCTTAGCAAATTATCATCCCCATAATTCTGTCACTTCCCACTCAACTCACTGATCCACTGTCACACACAGCATCACTAACAGACCCAACACACAAACTCTCTTTCTCTCTCTCCATATGTAGAAAGAGTACACAGACAAACAAAAACGTATCTTTTCTTTCCTTTCAGAGAGAGAAAGTGGAGAAATGCGGTGAGGCAAAAGCTTCTGTGAGATGTGGAATTTGCTGGTGATGAAGAGAAGAGACTTGTTATCATCTAACTTTTGCCAGCAGGTGAGAAAATATTTTCTCTTACAAAACAACTAGAGCCCATCAAGTTCGCTTGTCTGTATCAGTTAAGAGTTTCTTTCTTTTTTTTTGTTCACGGAATCCTTTTGTCCATCTTTTAACGGTTGGTGGTATGTAATATCGCTGCACTTTGTTGACTTCGGAACTGAATCTTTGTTTGTTAAACATTTTTGGTTATTTTGATTGTTGTTATATGACTTATTTTCTTTAGCTTTTCATGTTTCTGGGTTTATATTATCGGGTTTTTTTTTTTTTGAATAAAGGGTTTATATTATAGGTTGATAATGCAGAAATAACATAAAACTTAGTGTTTGCGAATCTTGTTTTTGCCATTTTACCATGCTTTATTTCAAAATTTTGATTGATAGACCCTTGTCCACTTGTGCAGATCATGTTTCAGAGAGGTTTGTGAGGTTTGATGTTTGTTAGATGAGTAAATTATTATGCAAGCTATAGAATTTCATAGGATTTTTGTCCTGTCTGATGGATAAGTTAATAAGTCTCAGGTTCTAAATTTCTTTCTTGACTGTTTATTTTGTTAGTTTACGTAGAAATTGGGGTTTTGTGGTAGTAAAAAGTTCAATCTTCAAAGAGCCAGTTGTGCTCTTGATTTAAAGTCTGGCGTATGTTGTTATTGAATTAATATGTTTACACTGCTTAAATGAATGTTAATTAATTAATTAATTTTATTGAATATAATAACTTCTTGTATAGGTTTTGGAATTGGAATTTGGAGAATCTTTGAACCTACGATCTTATTTGATATTATTCCATCAACCCTTTTGTTTTTCTGGTTTTTTTCAATGTGAATTATATTTCTCAAGAAATTCTTGTACAGATTGTTATGGTTATGTGTCCTTCAATTCATTTTTGTTTTCTTGTTTCTTTGTGCTAAAGATAAAACAAAGAAAGATGATGATGATGATGATGATGTCAAATTGCCAGATTATGTGACTTTGCTTTTCCATTTTGCAGGTTCTAGTTCATCAAAAAGTATTCTGCTGAAAGCATCTTGAAATGAGATCAGATATTAGTGCGATTGGCAGTTTTATTATCTGAAAGCTTTTTTTTTTTCAAGCATTTTACTGAGTTATAGTGGTGATTCAAGATTTCTTCAGTGAATGTGTAGTCCTAAGTCAGTATAGCTCTGGGTTTTATGATGTCCCCCAACTCTAGAAAGGGAGATGAACTGAAATTTCAGCGGCGGTGGGAATTTAGGAGGAAAGAAAATGACTTTTATTCTTCAAGTGACAATTCAAAGTCAAGTTCAATTGGTGAGCCAGTTCACAAGAGGCATAGATTGGTTTCTAACTTGAGTTCACTTGATGATGATGAAACTAACAATACTAGTGGACTTCAGCAGAACTACAACAGCAATCCTGGTGTTGGGGATCAAATTGAATTTGCAAAAGCTAAAGAAAAGAAAATCAAAAGGAGTAGAAAGAATAATTTTGCTGATAATAAAATGAAGAGAGATTATCATGAAGAAGTCAATAGAAGGAATAGTAAAACTATTATTTATGACCCTACTGCATTAGATGATGTTAAAAACTTCTCAGGGTCCTTATTAGAAGATCTTAACGTTACAAGAGAAAATTTGTTTACTTGGATGAGGGAGGAAATGAACAAGTTGGTAGCTGTCGATACTGCTCCAAGAAGAGGAAGAAGAAAATGTGCTTCAAGAGGAAAGAAAGACCAATTGCAGCATCATGACAACTCTGGGAAGAATGGCCAATTTCAGCAACAAAACAACATTGAGGAGTATATCCAAGTGCAACAACTGAACAACAATGGGGTGGTTGTCCACATACAACAGCAAAACAACTTTGAGGAGGACGTTGAAGTGCAGCATCAAAACATTAAATCAGGCTTGAAAGTTCAAAACTGCGGTGGTGGATCTTCGGAGAGGGCCACTAAGAGCATCAAATCAGTTGATACTAATGACCACAGTCAAATACTTGATGATCAGGTTGTTTGTGGCCAAACAACTGGTCCTGGAACATCTATGGAAAAGGGAAAAAGAGAGAGGTCGGCATTCACTGTGAACTCGAATTTTCAGCCTGGTCCTTCCAACCAGGATGTCCTGGTGCAGCATCCAAAGAGCATTGTATTGGCCATAAGAGCTCAAAATTGCAATGATGGATCTTCAGACATGTCTGTAAAGGGAAACAGGACTGATTTTAATAAACGTAATCAAGTACTGCAAGATCAAGTTGGCTACAGCCAAGCCATTGGATCCATGACTTCAACTGAAAAGGATAAAGCAGAAAGGTTGAGATTATCTGTTGAGCAAAGCTTTTCACTCAATGCTTCTGATCAGGTAGCTTCTTCTTGTATTTAACCTTACCCACAGTCTTAACTAAGCCCCATGACTCGAACAATTGGCTTGATACTTTCTTGAGTAATTATGCACAACCAAGAGTACCTGGGAACAAAACCAGTGTGAATTTAGAAAGTTCAAAGCAAATGCATGATTTGAGTCCTTATTTTGGATGTATGCCAAACATACAGCCAGAAGAAAGGAGCGCAAACTTTGCTCGAATGGGTTCCAGATACATGAGCTGTTTTGACCAGAATGGAGCCCAAAATTCTAGCACTGGAACTAGATTTCCTATCCCACTTCGTCAGGGTATGAATGATAGTTTTAACCTTCCCAGCCAATTTCTTCTGGGAAATTTACCCCAAGAGAGTGGTAACACATTAGGTCTGCAGATGAACGGAGGAGCTATAACATTTTCTGGGGGAAGCCATGCATTATCAGAAAATTTTGATACCAACAACGACCTCGGCCATTCAAATTATAAAGACGATGGAAGGCTTATGCCTTATCTAATCCCAAGCATTAAAGATGGTTATCTATTTCCCGAGTAGTTAACAAGGTCGAATATTGAACAGAAACCAAGATTTTACCGCAAATTTTTCTACACAAATAGTGCCCATGATTCCTCATTCTAACACAGATTTTTATTTTGACTATTTTGGCCTGTTATTCAATGTTTACCAGTAAAACAAGAGATATTTTCCTGGAAGAATTATACTAATTCTTTGTTTTGAAGAGAATGTTGAAAAATGCTATGAAGTTTGATCTTTTAACTATTGTCTACATTGAAATCATATGAAAAATGTTGGGTATGAGTAGCGGCAGTGCGCATTGCTTTATCTGGGCATCTACCTCTGCCTTTTCTCATTATGTAATATTCGAAGTTGGATTTTAATGCTCTGCTTTTTCTCCTTATTCATAGCCTTGGCACTTCATTTCAACTCTCTCTCAAGAACAGTGAATAATTACATTTAAAATCCACTCGAGATTTTTTCCCATCCGCAGAATCCCATTTTTTTTCTCTTTTTTATATCTCATCACAGAAAGTATTTCCCTCAGATGTATGCCTCAGCTGCCTTACAGAATTTGACTGTTAGATATGAATTTGATTGCTTAGAAACAATTTTCTAGTGTTACAAATCGAATCAATATCACTCAATCGCTAAACTATCAACGGATTCTTAAATATTTTAATGCTTTGCCATTTTCTAAGATATGAAATATCAGCTCATACCTCCACCGGATCAACCTCCAAACTTCAACTTTATTTCCTCATTGGCTTGCGGCTTATAACTTTAATGACAAATGGATACTTTTAAGCAAGTGCAAATGTTGCTTTGAACTGTTAAAAGCACTTGACAAGATGCAAAAATCAAGTGCTTTTGCCCATCATCAATAACATAAACCACTGAGGATAGATTATGTTCATCGCCAAAAGTAACCCAATGATTAGACATTACTTTTAAAGTGATATGAAGAATAATCATATTCCACAAACATTTTAATAATTCTACCATTACCTCAAATTGCTTCCATTGTATATCAGATCATGTGAACAAGTATACCTTCTATCAAATCCCCCTTCAATTTTTTATTTCTTCATTTATTTGGGAGGATAAGGTGTTGAATTTATTGTGATCCATTAATTTTGTTAAAGGATAAGGAGTTGTAGTAGGGTAAAATGTCACATGCTTGGTCTAACTTCACAGGACATCTAACATTACTGTTTGAGAGTCCTCTTGTATTAACAATACATTTTAGGACAACTCATTTTATACCAAATTTGAACTGACATTTTATTTTATTATTATTATTTCTATAAATTTATATCTTGATTAATGTAATAAATGACATGTCGAATATTAATTAATATTTAATAATTTTATTATGATTTATTATTTTAATTTTAATAATATACAGTGTAATTATTATAATAAAAGGCAACAGTTAAGAAAAAATTGCGGTTGGCGAATTTTAGCTGTTGGAACATTTAAGGAGGAAACTTGCAAAAACCGGTAAATTAGGGAGACGACAGCGTTAGACATGTAAAAACGACGTCGCGATGGGGCAAGTTTTGTCAGTTGGTAAACTGTTAACGTCACCGTAGCCGTGTGTCACAGTCACAGCTCAGAGATCGTATCCATAAATGCAGTAGATCCATTGTTCATTAAATTATTTCTAATTCCAGTACTGTAATTTTGTTATTCATTTCCATTTTTTATTATTTATTTGTTATGGTGCAATCGTTGCTTTTATTACAGGACAGTGTTAGTATAGCTACGCAGCTAGACAACACAAAAACAAAAAAAACAAAACAGAAAGGGAAAGTGAAAACGGAAGCAAAAGCTTTGTCTCTCTCTTTCTCTGCCCTGAAATTGTGTGATGCAGAGAAAGAGATTACAGAAGGGTAACTGAAAGCCATGGATTTGAGGAGACTAAGCTGGGTTATCTTTGTGTTAGCTGTAATTTCACTGGTTTATTATCCAGCTTCTGTCACAGCAGGTGATATAGTTCACGACGACGATTCAGCTCCAAAGAAGCCCGGCTGTGAAAATGACTTCGTTTTGGTATACATCTTTTGCTGTTCTCTTTTCGACCCAGTTCTTGTTTTGTCTGAAATCTCAACTGGCTCTTACTTCTTTTATCTTCTTCTTCTCCTTTGTCTGTTATTTTTTATTTTTTTTTTTGGTTTAGTTTGTGTATTTTTGATGATGATGATTAGCATAAGTAATTTTCTTTGTTTTTATGTTTTAGTTTGAATTTCTTCAAATTTGGAGCTTATAGTTGTTATTTATCTATGGATTCATATTTTGTTCGTGGAAGTATTTTAACTGGTTTCTATGCTTTTTGTTTCATTTTTATGTAACTTGTAGTGTAACTTTCTGAAGATTTGATGTTCTGGTAGCGTTTTTAAACCTTAGGAATAACAAACAAAAAGAAAAGAAAGGAAAAAAAAGATGAAGTGGGTACTGGGTTGTTTGTGCGATTGATATTTTGATCACTTCAATTGGTTGGAGTTGTGAAACTCTTATTGGTGTATCTGGTTTCAATTTCAATATCAATTTCTATGATGCATATCAGTAAATTTGCATATATTTTGTATTACTTAATTGGAAGCTGATATTGCTCACTTGGGTCGTTTAGTCTTGTTGAGAAAGTGTAGAAGTATTTTGAGTGACAAAATATGATGAGAGCTTTCCATTTTCTTTGGGTCATTATTAAGTTATCTACCTCATTTCTTTCATGCTGTTTATCTTTAATTTGGAAAGACAATTATGAACTTTCCAGTTAAGCATGTTTTTAAATGTACTGTTGGTATTTATTAGATTTTAGAAAGTTTTTGTGTACAGGCTGCTTCCTTTAGCTTTATGATGATTCTGTCTCTGCAATTTAACCATTAATTGGTCATTGCTTGTGTTAGGTAAAAATTCAGACTTGGATTGATGGCATAGAGAATGAAGAATTTGTTGGCGTGGGTGCTAGATTTGGCACCACTATAGTATCAAAGGAGAAAAATGCAAACCAAAATCACCTTACGCTTTCGGATCCTCGGGATTGTTGCAGCATGCCAAAGAATAAGGTTTTCCATTTTGGACTACCTAAATACTCTTGATGTTTTACCCATGGTTACACAGATTTGGGGAATGTAGTGAATATTTATTGAAATCAATATGTATTATCTGGATTTTGTTAGTATGCTGGAGATGTCATCATGGTCGACCGAGGCCACTGCAAATTCACAACTAAAGCAAATATTGCAGAGGCTGCCGGTGCTTCAGCTGTCCTCATCATAAATAACCAGAAAGGTAATCAGCATATTTTTGTTCTCTTGCAAGCGCTAACTAATGCTTCCTTATATTAACTGAAACTAAGCAAGGACCTTATTGTAAATCACATTATCTTCTTTTTTTATGTTCGTGATTAGTCGTCTATTTAGACTTTAGAGTTTTCAATTTTTTACCATTATCCAATGTAAAAGCACAATAGCCTGGCAGCAGAAGCAGATGGAATACGATGCTAATGATCAATATTCATTTCCTTCTTTTTCATTGCCTCAAAACTCATTATTTTCCTTTAACTTCCTTTGCAGAACTTTACAAGATGGTCTGCGAGCCCGATGAAACTGATCTAGATATACAAATACCAGCTGTCATGCTGCCACAGGATGCTGGTGCCAGCTTGGAAAAGATGCTTTTGAATAGTTCATCAGGTAAGTGAAGCATTTTTGCATATGCTTTTCTGTTTATGAAGAGAATGAAAACTTTAAAATTTTATTTACTTTCATTTTAGCTTTGAAAATACATCGTTATGAATTTGTCATTGGCATCTTTATGGGATGGGTTTCTGAATTTTTTTTGTTTTTCTGCAGTGTCTGTGCAGTTATATTCTCCACGGCGACCGGTGGTTGATGTCGCTGAAGTATTTTTATGGTTAATGGCAGTTGGTACCATCCTATGTGCATCTTATTGGTCCGCATGGAGTGCCAGAGAATCAGCTATTGAACAAGACAAGTTATTAAAGGTCATCTTTTGAATGAATTTTAGCTACATAGGATTAGCCTAATATTTTTCTTTTTCAAAGTAGTTTTTTCTCCTCCGCTTATATATACTTTGCTGATTCAACTTTGTCTTATTCATGTAGGATGCCGAGGATGAAATTCCAAATGCCAAAGCTATAGAAGCTACTGGTGTTAGTGGTGTTGTAGACATCAACATGACATCAGCTGTCCTATTTGTTGTTGTTGCTTCATGCTTCCTGGTCATGCTTTACAAACTTATGTCATCCTGGTTCCTTGACCTACTGGTCGTTCTTTTCTGCATAGGTGGTGTAGAGGTACGAGTTTTCCCTTTCTAACAAATACTTAAACTTACTTATTGCAGCATATTCTTTTATAAACATGTGTATACCATTACATGCAACTTTGTGTTGAATTTTATGCAAATTGTTGTCGTAGTGTCTGAAACGAGTTGGACATTGTTTTGTCTTCGCTTGTTAAATCAATTTTAACTTTGTAGTTTCTTGTATATGCAGGGCTTGCAAACATGTTTGGTTGCTTTACTCTCAAGGTATAGTTCTCTATTTAAGTATGACTTCCAGTGTTGATATAAACTTTGCAGTGGGCACAGAAACAGCTACATGTCTTGTAATAGGCTGTTTTGAACAGTTTAGTTTTTTTTTTTTGGGGAGGCTCATACAAGGTCTTGCTATCTGTTGGTATCTTGCCATTAAACACACACACGCAAAATAATAATAATTATAATAATAAAAATAAAGTTGGGCACATTAGCACACCTCCCATGCCTGAGGCACTGGCCTCATTTCCATGCATAGTTTGTGTGTGCTTTCCTGTTGAATTATGGACTAACATAGACAATGTTCTGTCATTTTTGTAGATTTTTATACAGTTTTCTTGCTGAGGTTGAGAACTAACTTTAAACATACTATGGCAGGTGGTTCGGACGTGCTGGAGAATCATACATCAAAGTACCTTTCTTTGGAGCTATCTCTCATCTTACTTTGGCTGTTTCTCCATTCTGCATAGCATTTGCTGTTGTTTGGGCTGTTTACCGCAAGGTCTCCTTTGCCTGGATTGGTCAAGATATTCTTGTAAGCATATACTTCTCTATCTTCTACCAATGATATAATATAGTTTTTAATGATATAATATATTTTTTGCAATTATCTTTAGTTTTCAAATATCAAAAGGTTATTGGAAGTCTTTACCATTTTCTATTTTTGGTGAACTTTTAAGTGTTGCTCATTGTTAAGGGGCAGCAATCATAATGTGGATTCTTAGCAACAGGAAAAAAAAAAAACAAAACAAAAAGCAAGATGCATAATAAGTATTGCTGCTTGTCAAACAAATACCTATACTTTAATCCACTATGCTTGGCTATCTCACTTTTTTATTTCTTATGATACCACACAAATGCTTTAAAACGCGAAGAATAACATTTCTCTCAAGTATCTTACAATACTTTTCGGGAAGGTGAGGATGAATGATTTATATGGGCAGAATGAACTAATAATCTTTTTCCTCTTTATTTGTTCTTTAATCAGGGAATTGCACTGATAATTACAGTTCTGCAAATTGTCCATATACCTAATCTCAAGGTAATGTCTCAATTGCTACATTGGTGGAATAAGGCAATATGTTGCACTTAGTTTCTTTTCATCAGTAGTGTTTGCTTGTTTCTTATTTTAAGATGCTGAAACTCATAATTGCAGTTGAAATCATTTGTGTGAAATCATGGTTGTTTCATAAAGCAGTTTTTGTGTGAACTTATAAAAAATATTATGTCATCACCAAAATGAAAACCGAAATTGAGGTCCTCCTGCTGGCAAATCTGGTAAATGACGCTTTATCACAACTAAAAGGAAACCTCTGGATTTAAGGTGTTCCTGACCATTATGTGCAGTTTGTTTGGAATGTTTGGCTTGCTTCAATTCCTTTTGTTATTTATATGCTTATTTATTATGGGAATATATGAATATGTATGTTGTATATACAGAGGTGTTCACCTTTAAATTAGGATCATAATAAAATTGCTAATTCTGGTTCTCAACAATTACTACCCTTGCAGTAAAAGGAAGAGGGGAAACAGTAAATTTCTTTGTGCTGCACATCATCATTTTTCCTTTTCAATTTTCTTTTCTACCTTTATTATGGTTCTGCTGTGGGTCTTTCCTTCCAGACTCTAGTTATGTGCTGCTTGTCAGAATCAAGAGTTTGCAGATACCAGCAGGCATCATTCATGTTCTATAGATGATTTCATTGCTGTAATCTCAGATATCTTCAATTCTTTTACTGACACTATTGCGTTGTTTAGTTTAAGTACAGATTATAATCTAAATATATTGGTGATTTGTTATTGATTAGTTTATGTTGAGATTTTAGATAGGACATGTGGCTGATTTTGAGTGGTTTGTTGATCAGGTGGGTACAGTTCTTCTCAGCTGTGCCTTCATGTATGACATCTTTTGGGTATTTGTTTCTAAGAAGTTGTTTCATGAAAGTGTGATGATTGTGGTAAATAATCCTTGTCCTTGTTTGAATTTACATATAATATTTGACCTCCTGAAGAGGGAAAAAGGAACTTCAAATATTGAAGAATTTTTGCAATTGTTCAAATCTTTTCCATAGGTAGCACGTGGTGATAAGAGTGGTGAGGATGGTATTCCGATGCTACTGAAGATTCCTCGCATGTTTGATCCATGGGGTGGTTACAGCATCATAGGATTTGGTGACATCCTTTTGCCAGGATTGGTTATAGCATTTTCACTCAGGTTTAATCCCTTCAGTTTTTCTTCACACTTATATGGAGATTTCTCCTCTTGATGCTTTGTACTTGCAAGCTTGAACTGGATACTTTTTTGTGGGCAGTGTTGGCTTACGGATTGGGTAAGAAATAATAAACAAATCATCTTTCTCTTGGCTCATCATTGCAGGTATGATTGGCTGGCTAATAAGAGTCTTCGAGCTGGGTACTTTTTGTGGGCAATGTTGGCTTACGGCTTGGGTAAGAGATAATAAATAAATCATCTTCTCTTGTAAGATTGAAGATATGATATTCTATTTTTTGACAAATTAAAGATAATTAATAGGTAGCAGAGAACCAAATTTCCTATCTTCTTCTTGCCATCATGTTTATGTGTAAACCTCAAGTTTTTTCAAAGGCGAATTTACATTTTTTTTTAAATGACAGGTCTTCTGATTACATATGTGGCACTGAACTTGATGGATGGACATGGCCAGCCTGCACTGCTTTACATCGTCCCATTCACTTTAGGTAATTAAGTCACACCATGTGGTATGAAATCATTTTGGAAAGCCATATTGCCAAACATTTCTAATGACCTGACAACATCCATGCATTTATGCAGGAACTTTTCTAACACTGGGAAAGAAGAGAGGTGATCTGAGGGTTCTATGGACGAGAGGAGAACCCGAAAGACCCTGCCCCCATGTCCAACTCCAACACAGTCATGAACTAAATGAGTAAAAATGAGGCTTCTTTCTTGTAATTAAGGTGTAGAGTTTGTAGGGTATTTCTAATCCTTGGGAGTATGTTGAAAAACCAGCCTGTCAAGCTTTGTATAACTCGTGATGTTGTATTAAGCCCTTTTGATATTTAATTTAAGCTAGGGCCTAATAATCAAGTGCTTCAAGATATGTTTCTTCTGGTAAAAAAAGATAAAACAAAACAAAAAAAAAAAAAAAAATCCTCTTAGTTCCATGCCTGCTTTGGTTTTTTCCTGTCACTATTTCCTATTCTTCATGAAACTCAGATTAACTTATCATGTTTTCAGGGATTTATAGAAAATTTCAGCTGCTTGGATATCATTGATAATTTATCATTCATCCATGATGTCTCGACTATTAGGTGACTGTATCGTGGACTAGTATGATTGTATAATGCTGCTTCAGTGTTGTCATGGTTACTAAAAAACCTTATTATATATATATATATATATATATATCAAGGCATGTTCTGTTGAAGGCCACTTGACTCAGCTTTGGTTCATGAATTACCCCTCTCACTTTCCCTGGGGCTGTAAGGCCCACTCTTTCATATCTATACAAATTGGCACACAATTAGGGTAATAACATCTGGATCCTTGAGCTTTTATGAATATAGTTTTCTCATTTGTGACAAATATGTACCTGATTCTTGATAAAATTATTCTTCAAATTTTAAAAATATTTTATTCGTTTGGACGAAGGTTGAGTTTTTTTTTTTTAATGTTATAATTTAATTAACATATTGTTACCGTGGTTCAAATTCAAACTCTGGTGGCATGAACCACTAAGAGATACCTTACTACTTTGCTACTAGTCGGGGTGGTTGGGGATAGAGATTATGTTAGGGGTTTACTTGTTTATAAATGAAAAATACGTGCTTATTCGTGAGAATGTAAAAAATAAGGGACCTAATTGTTATTACCTCAATTAAGATTCCTTTGCCTATGAAACCACTTGTTGGCACATCGATGGTTCGATGGGTTGGTAGTGGTGGGGTAGCTCAACTGCCTTGCAGACAAAAATATAGACTAATAGAAAAATACAAAGCATTTAATCTAATTAACTGCCACATGGCGATATTCCAGTGGTATGGACGGTTGATCCGATTGTAAGCCCCTTCTTCTTTTTGGTTATTGGGGTTTGATTTTGTTGTTTTTGTTTTTCAAAGTGCTGAAGGGTTGGCATGGGGTGGCCGAGAGGTGGCGAAGTGGGGCTAGTTTTGCATGTGATTGCATGACTAAGAGTGTGAGTTGGCTAGCATGATTGACAACCCCACCCCATTTTCTACATAAAGTTAAAAAAGGATAGTCGATTTCATTTTTTGCATGATTGGTCTCACTCGCTATATTTCTAATAAGTACACTTTCGCAAAGCAAAGATTTCAAGCACAAATCCAAATGGTCCCATTTCCTTTGTTTCTTTTATCGAATCAAATTTTATGCGATTATTATATGATTCAATGAATATAAATTATCGTAAAATAATTAATTTTAACAATAATAGTTCTAATAATTCATTCAATTAAAAAATATTTTTAAACTAATGTGTATAGTGCATTATGATTTTATTTATGGCCAAGGGAAGTTATGATCAAAATTGAAGGGAAAGGTGATCTACATTTGTTAATTAAATTATTTGCTAGGATAGGAGGAATGGACCACCCTCAATGTCAGTACGATGTGACAAGGTTGCAATAGTAATTTCCCTTCCAACATTATTATTATGTCATACATGGATTGCCGTTGCACATGTGCTTACTCAAAACACGTCACTTTCTCAACGGTCACAAAACGGTCATTTTATCTCAGCCTTACGATACGTTTTTGTTTTTGTTTTTTCTCATTTTGTGGTTGTGATTCACCTGCCGTTTGAAGAAACTTCCCGTTACTTAACCGAGAAAGGAAATTGGTCACCTTACATGAAAATGACCATTTACCCTGTCAACTTCACGAGAATGACATAAATGCTGTAAATATTCTTTCAATAGAAAAATAAATCACAACCGTCCAAACCAAAGAAAGTGATTTTGATATCTTTACCGGTGACGAAAGGTAGCTCACAGGCCCATGAGATATTAGATTCACGACAAAGCTCAACCTCAAGTCTCAAGTGTGCCCTACCTACAACATAATTCTTTTCCCAT
>JAXCLQ010022122.1:0-22537 GCA_035584115.1 Cedrela odorata | reverse complement strand
GCACTGAGCACTGTAGCGCACTATTTATGGCATTGTTTATAACACTGTTCAACGTAAAAATTTAGTTTTTTTTTGAGATTTTTCTAGGATTTTGAGGGCATTTTGGTCTTTTTACCATTTGTCTATATAAACACAAATCACCCCTCACTTGTTTCACGTTCTTCTCTCTTTTAAAACACAAAGAAACTCATTTTCTCTCTCTAAATAATCTCTCTCACTTCTCTCTTTAATTTCTCCAATTTTTTTTGATTAAATTTAAAATTTTCGCCACCAAATAACTCTCCATCACCTCTTTTTCGATTTGATACCAATATTAGGCTAAAAAACCAAAGAATAAGTAAAGACAAAATTTAGTTTTCGAAATAAATTTGAGACTTTTCCATTTAAACCACAATTCGAGATTTCTAAGGGCCTCTACAGAGATTTGGTAAGTTTAATTATTCGTTATATACTTGATTTCATAATTTTGCAACATTTGGAATTTAGGTTTTACTGTTCATTCAAAAATTTCACAAATCTCCATGTATGACTTGTAGTTATGTGTTAAAATTGAGTTAATTAAAAACACATGATATTATATATATGCATTGAGTATTGATAGGAATGTGTAAAACTATTTTAGACGAAGAATAAATATGGGATTTCATTGAATTATGTTTTGAAAATGTTAATAATATTAAATTAGTGTTAGATTAAGTGTTGTGATGATTTTACATGTGTTAAGCTGAGCTTATTGAGCATATTTGGTGAATAATATGATATTTGAATAGGAATTCTATTAATTGATATAATAGTTGAAATGTGACAAAAAATTTTGTTGAATAGTGATAATTATGCTCATAAGAGCATTTTATTGAAAATTTAGGTGTTGAAAATTGGTTTGTAATATGAAATTTGATATAATTGTATATATCTATATTCGACGAAAATGTAAATTTGAGTAAAATTTTGGTCTATGGAAATTATTGTGACATATATGCGCTAAGAGTTGTTTGGAATGAATATAGTTGTTTTAAAACATAAATGTGGGATTTGGAATAATTTTGGCCATAGAATTCCATTGTTGGGAATCGGATAAATAGCCTTAAAATATAAATTGTGTTAAACCAATGAATTGTGGACATATTAGTTAGAAACATCGCATTTTATACATAATATAAGTATTTGGAATATATAATTTATGAGGCTACGTATGAGTGATATTAAGGGCCGAACACCCAGAGGAGGGACATAACAAATGCAAGGAATGTTAATAGGAGTGGTTACCCTCCCCATACTGTGACTGGATTACTTTTTAAATGTTTTTAAACTTTTAAACTATTTTACGAAATTTATTGCTTTATGAAGTAAGAAATAGATTTATTACTATTGTTTTTACAATAAATGTAAATGGCCTGTGAGATTGAAATTATATGTGAATGACCATGAGGCCAGATTTGATATTGAAAATGTGATTGAAATTATATGTGAATGGCCATGAGTCCAGATCTGATATTGAAAATGTATGCTTTACATTGATGTTGAAAATGAAATGATAATGAACTATTTATAAATGATTTTGATTGTGGATTGTATTGGTGATATGGCCGGAGAGCCAGATTGACATATGACTGTAGCTACAGGGTAGTGGCTTAGGGACGAACCTATGAGAGGCCGTCTAGGTGAGTGCGCCACAGGTAGAGCAGTTATATGGGTGGATATGATGATATGGAGTTGCCCACCTATGGAATTGTTGAGGTTAGTCATGAGTATCATCACATGACTACTCGAGGCGAATGTCAGTGGTGGACAAATTTGTAAATGTGCATTCTTTCTTTATATTAAAATGAATATATTTTAACAAACGAGTGTTGTTTTCCCTGCATAAAGCCTACTGATGGTCTCAGAATTACCACGGCTAAGGTAACCACTGAGAACAGGAGTTAGCCCAGTGATTTTAATAGCAGGCCTTGTGTTATCAACATATAATTATTTTTGTGCATTAATAAATATTTTATTAAACTGTATTTTTATCCACTCATGGAGTATATCCCCATATACACACCTTCCTCAACTCTCAATTTCAAGAAATGAAGCGTAGCCAAGAACGGTAATTTGTGGTGGTGATGATCAATTAAGGGTGTAAAACCCTCAGGTATCATTTGCTTTCTCGACTCACCAATTGTCTAAATTAGTCCACTGGATATGTTTTGAGAAATTGTTGTATGAATATATTTATGAGTTTGAAATAATGTAATTTGATGTGTTCTCTGTAACATTTGTAAATTGAATATACTTTTAATTATGAAACGATTAAAAATCGTCTCAGAGAGACATATTTATGTGTATGAACTGTTTTGGAAATTGTTTTAAGAAGTATGTAAACATGCAGAAGATAGGTATCTAAGCAGTCTTACAGACTTGAGAGACATGTTCAAGGATAAGAATGTGTCTCGAGGGTTTGTGGCGGTTGTCATATGTGGACCCCACGGGTGGGGTCGTGACATTTTCACTAATGCTCTTCCCTGTAATGGCCAATGCATCTGCAATACTTCTCATTTTAGAAAAGAAGTCACTGATGTTCAAGTTCCCTTTCTTAATGTTTTGCAACTAATTTTTGAGCTGCATGGTCCAAGCATGTGATTGGGATGAGTAGAGTTTGGAGACTGCATCCCAGAGCTCCTTTGATGTCACACAATTGGTGAAAGAGGTGAGTGCATTCTCTGTTAAGGTTGATAGGAGCCAGCTCAACAAAAATTGATCCTGTTTCTTCCATTGCAGAAAATCTAGGTTTTTTGTATAAACTTGATTGCCTCCTCCGTCAACAAATTGAATGAATCTTTCTGGCATCCTTTTAGAGCTATCTATGTAGCCTTCTAAATCGTTTCCTCTTAAGGTTGGAAGAACTTGAGTTTTCCATACCAAGAAGTTATGCTTATCGAGTTTGATGAAGGCACTGAAAGAGAGGCTGCTCAGTGTGTGTGTGAAGAAAGGGCTGAGTTTGAGTTGTTTGTGGTCATATTTGCCATTGGAATGGCTCTAATACCAAGTTGAAAATGGCAATCGAAATCTGAGCAAAAGTTTTGAATTTCTGAACAAAACAATGGCTATATTTCTTTCTTATTCTCTTTACCTTTTCTGTTATAAATATATATAAAACCTGAGAGGCAGAATGCTACTGCTGGTGCTGGTGCTGGTGCTGTTGAAGACGATATTCCTGATGATAATGACAAAGTGAATGCCACTGCTGCTGTGAGTCTCGTGGTCATGCAAAATGGGGTTTTCGTTGGGGCTGCTATGGTTGCAGCAGCAATATTTTATTTGTGACTTTTTTGAGTCGGTTTATATGGTGGTTAATCGATAAGCCAGTCGACATGGTGAGTGCTTTCCAATAATTGTGCAATTTTATCTGTTCGATGGCCGGGATTTTACAAGTTGAATCTCGGCCAAAAAAGTTTACTCTTTTTTTTTTGAATAAAATGTCTGAAAATTCTTGTTAAATTAAAAATAAAAAATAACATATTTAATTATAAAAAATAGTTAAATTCAACAAATTAACTATTTACAAAATAAACAAGTAAGTATTTATTAACTTTACATATGAACACTGAAAAATATCTAAACTAGTGTCTTGAAATTTGAATATTTCTTAATCTTAAATTCTTCGTAATATATGACTAACTTAGAGAGTTTTTATGAGAGATTTTTTTTTGGTTGATATGATATTTCTTCGATGTCCGTAGCTTTCAAAATTTACATATTATCAATTTAAAAAATGAAGTTAGAAGTAAATTTTGATTAAGAGAATAATATATTATTTTTTGTTATCATGAAAATATAAGCTTAAGAAACATTTAGCCTAATAGGTTGTAACTTGAGAACAATGTATTAAGAATTAATAAATTTGTTTTATCTTTATTAAGGAAAACTCAAAATTTGGACATTTAGGAGTAGAGTTTCTGTTTTGAATATTTTTAAAGAGTTAAATATTTTTAAAGAGTTAAATTGTCTAAACTTTAAAAATTTTGTTTATTAAAATAATTACACAGTTTTGCTAAGAGGTGCAATTGATTATCAAACAATAAAAAAGAGAACAATTAAAAATTCTACTTGCAAAGGCTCTATTAGTAGAAAATCGATTTGAAGAAACTTTATGTGTAAAAGTAATACTAAATGGACACTTAAATAAATTCATGCCATAAGATTATTTTATCATTTATAACAATTAATCAAATAAAACATTATTATTTTATTTTAAAAACTTAAGAATATAAATTAATTATTAGAAAAAAAAATTATTTTACAATCTCTAACAACAAAAAATAGAATTTTATTATTTTATTTTAAAAAATAAAAAGATTCTTGGAATAATGATTATTTTACAACTTGTAACTATTATGTACCATTATATATTCTCATAACATGTTAACAATGAGATTAAACAAATCGATATACTTTTAAAACTCAACACTTTTAGATGTATAAAAAATGTATAGTTGCTCTCTCTATTGTTGATTATTTCTTCATAACAATTAACGTGATTATTTTAAAAGTCACAGTATTACCAAAATTGCTCTTAGTCCACAAGTGTTGTGAAATAAATTATTAGTTGTCAAGCATACATGAATTTGTGGTTGCTAATCATCGATTGTTAAATAAAGATAGATATTTATCAAATATATTTGTGGTTAGAATTAGCATCCTGTCCTCATATGAACTTATCTAACATTTTAATTTTTTTTTTTGACACGTGTATATATTTTCATATAAGAGATTATATTAGCATGAAATTATGGTCCTTATGACTATATTTTTAAATTTCAGCTAAAGCATGAACGTTACAAATGAGTCTAAGGGTATCATTAGAATTGCCTTAGATTTTATTAAAATGATCAAATTCAAGAATAATTTAATGAGACGTTTGGTAAATTTAAATTGTAAGATAATCGCTTATCAATTAATTAGTGAAATGTGTTTGATAAAATGATTATAAAAGTGTGGTTGTAGATATAATAATCAAATTTACTCAACCCATCTCTAATACTCCCACCCCACCCCACCCCACCCCACCTTTATTTATTTTAAAATTTTCGTCATTTACTTCAAAGTTACAATTGTAAATGAATACACAAGTATATAATTATCCACTTTAAAGATTCTTTTAAAAAATTTAATTTAAAATAATTACTTAAGAATAATTCTTAATATTAAACATCCTTTTTAAAATCTTATAAAATTGAGGATGGACATACTCAAGTTTTTATTAAACTGAACAGAGATGAAAAAATTCAATTTAAAAAATAAAAAAAAATTAAATCAAACTAAATTGGTTTATTTTGATTCAATTTTTTGTTTTATCTTTTATAAATTTTTTATTGTAATACAATCACTTATCAATTAATTAATTATATATGTTTAATAAAATAGCTATAAAAGGGCGGTGGTAATAGATTTATTGACTAAAATAATTATTTGATATTTTATGTCGTTCTCTTTATTTTGAGACCAGTTATATACTTATATTTTATCAAATTATAAAATAAAGAAATTTAGTTCTATTTTTATAAAATCAAACTGAAAAAAAATTAAAATAAAATAATCAAATCAATTTGAATTGGTTCAATTATTTTTAATTTCATTTTTTTTATTGAATTTTTAATTTTCAGTTTCTATTTTTAATATTTTTAATTTTAATTTTAATTAATTTTATAAATCACTAATAAAAAAATATGCTTGGATTTTGTTAAGCTGCTCTTCAATATGGATATTGTCAACATATTTGACTTTAATTAATAACATAAATTAGAGAATTGTAAGTGAAGAAATTTTAGCTATGGAAAATATATTTCATTGATTGTCAAAGAATTTGTACAAAAGAGAGAGACAAAAGAGGTAAGAGATTATGGTAACATAATTTTAGCCAATTTATCATATACGAACAAGATTCACTAACTGGTATAGCCTGAACTTGGTGTTGCTAAATTATTTTTGGTTTGTTGTAATTTTAGCCAATTATTTTTACTTTTTAAACTCTAAAGATAGTTCATCACTTGATTCGAAATCGAAAGCACATTTTTGGGTAATTGTTGCAAAAAGACACCCTATATTTTTAAACACTAAATTACATATTTTAGAGCATTAATACGAAGAATTGCATGTTCTTAATAAAGGATTGAGCAGTCCCCTTTTGTGTAACCACGTAATTGCTACGATATTTGGATGGACTGAAAATCCAGTTAGATAAATTTTGGAAACAAGGTGAGCAGTGAACCAGTTTGATAAAAGAAAATAAAAATCAAGATGAACTATTGATTTCCAATTAGGTACCCACTATTAGCCATCACTTTGATAACGAAAATAATTTTCATTCGGATAGAGGATCACATTCATTAGGTTGGGCCAGTGGGCTCGCTACATAAATCTCCATCAATCTATATGCATCTGCTCTTGCAAGTAAGAAGATCTGTATTTTCCTGTAAACCCGATATGCAAACTCAAATATTTTTACCCAGAATATATATCTGAGTATGCAAATGCAAGTAAGAGGAAAGCTATTATGTCCATCTCCATTCGCACAAACAAACACCGCTGTATTAAATCCTTTCTGTTTTTCCTGCCTTTTCAAGCAAACTAGTTGCTGCAACACTATCATATTTTATATCACTCACTTTATTGATTCACTCCACCTTATCACCTTTCCAACAAAGACAAGAGTTTCTGAATAGTTAGGTTTATGCTAACTAATAATAATTCACACTTTACCTAAATTCATCCTCTTACCATCGTAATATAAACCTCTCTTTTCTCTCCAATTTCATCCAACACTTTTGTGCAAATCATTCTTAAAGTATACATTTGCATTGCTTTCTGGCAAAAAAGGCTATCTACCACAATCAAAATACTACGAAGATGATGATGAGGCAAGTTTTCCCATCTTTTACACTTATCCTAGTCTTTCTCTTTCATTGCATCAAGACCCTAGCTCAGCCAGCCTCAGCTCCGGCTCAACCTGGTCCCATTGCAGCTCCAGCACCACCCAGCCCTCCCGTGCCTCTAGTTCTACCCGGCCCAGCTGCAGGTCCGGCTCCTTCAGGCCCCACCAACGTTACCAAAATCCTTGAAAAAGCCGGCCATTTTTCGCTATTAATTCGGCTGCTCAAAGCCACCTCTGTCGCTGGCCAGATAGAAAAACAGCTCAACGACTCAAGCAGTGGCATGACCATCTTTGCACCAACTGATGATGCATTTTCTAGTCTCAGTTCAGGCACTCTCAACTCCCTTAACGATGGACAAAAGGAATCGTTAATGAAGTTTCATGTAGTACCTTCATATATTCCATTATCACAGTTCCAAACTGTGAGTAACCCGTTAAGAACAAATGCTGGAGATAGTAGCAGATTCGCTTATCCGCTTAATGTGACGTCTTATCCAAATTCAGTTAACATCTCCACCGGCATTACAAACACAAGTTTGTCTGGTACAGTATACACTGATGGCCAGCTTGGTATTTATCAAGTCAATAAGGTGCTTCTTCCTTGGAACCTTTTCGGCGCTAAGCCTCCGGCACCCGCACCAGCACCGGGGAAACCTGAGAAGCAGAATGCTACTGCTTCTGCTGCTGCTGTTGATGACGATAGTACTCCTGATGACAATGATAAACCGAATGCCTCCAGTGCAGTGAGTCTTATGGGGATGCAAAATGGGGTTTTCGTTGGGGCTGCTATGGTTGCAGCAGTAATAATTTATTTGTAATTTTTTTTTTAATTCGGTTTGAATGGCTGTTACGTATAGGTCAGTCAGTGCTTTCCAATAATTGTGCAATTTTATCTGTTCCATGGCTATTTATATTATATTGCACTTTGTCGTGAGGTTGAAGTTGTGACGGTTTGTATGCGGAATTTTACAAGTCTTGAGTCTTTTTCGAAATTTCAAAATATATCACTTAAACAGACCTTTATATTCGCATTAATTTTGTTTTATTTAATATCTTGATAAAACTCGAAATGCGAGTTCACAATTTAAAATGAGTTAATAAATAAATCGAGAAGGCTAATTGTTGGTTTTTATTAGAAAATTAAATGAATAATAATTACATTACTTGATGTATAAAATTAATTTAAATTATTTAATAAAATTTTACATCTTAACATTTTACTTTGAAAATGATGTTCAATGCTTTCGCAATTTCATTTACAGGATGATGACCTTTTTATATATCAGTATATAGCTATTCAGAGAATATGTGACGGAACTAAGTCAAGACTATTCAACTCCACGAATAAATAAGTACATATTTATAATTTGATCTCTTAGAATAATCTTTATTTTTTTTAGCCCTTCCTAATTTTTAATATTTGCATTTTGAACCTCACAATATTAAGCTAGTGTTTGTTGGTTTGTTTTCTCTTTTTTTAACTGAAATTTAAATTAGTCTAAATTCTGAATAGACTTGAATGATATGTGTATTTTTATTTGAAATATAAGTACAAGTATTAATTAATTAATTAATTTTAAATAGAAAATATTTGAAAATCAATACTTTTATATTAGTACCTTTATAAATTTTAAATGTTAAATAAATAATAAAATATCTTAAAAATATATAAATAAAATTATTTTCACTCCAACACAAACAAAAACTATATTAGTGTAAATTTGTTTATAATTTATGACATTATATGAAAAGTAAATATAATAATTTTTTAGACAACCTTAATAAATCTAAATAAGAATAAAATAGATAATTAAAAATAATAATCATGCTACTTTAATATATTAAATACCTTAAATTATGCAATTTATTCTCATAATAATAATTTACGATAAACAAATAAATAAGATAGTCGAGTAATAAAAGACTATATAAATACGTAAAAATTAAAAAAAAATACCTATATTAAAAATATTCATGAATGACATAGAGAGTCTAAAAAAAACTTATGTATTTTGAAAAGAAAAATAAAGGGATATGTTTTATATGAGTAAAAAGTAAATAAAATAGTTGGGTAGACATATCTTTGGGAAGTGATTTAATAAATAGAATAATTCAGACATTTTTCAATCTAACAAAAATATGAAAAAAAAGTTCTTAAAGTAAATGTCTCTAGAAATGCTAAAAATATAAACGTATTAAATAAGTAAATTTAGTAAATTAAGTATTCAAAAAGACCATAATTCTAGCTTCATCTTAATATTTTCATCAATAATAACTCTCAAGCACTAATGTGAAAATAAATATATTTCTCATAAATGAGCATTCATTCTAATAATTAACTTATTGAGAATCAATTTAATTAATTGTTATTAGATCATTAATTATCTTACAAGCCAAACTTTTGGATTTTTTTTAAAATTTCTAATTAGTCCTTGTGATTATAAACTATATGTAGCAAGATTCATGTGGTTACAACTAGCCCTTGTAAGTTATGCACTTTTTGAATGACAACCATCTTACATTATTTTTAGCCTTCATTACTATCTTTACAAACTCTAAGAGAAATAATTTGATACCAACTTTCAATTTTATTTTATAAATATTATTACATTACTATCTTCACGAACTTTTAAGTGAAATAATTTAATACCAACTTTCAATTTCATTTTATAAATACTATTATTTTTCTTTATGAAAGTATTAAAATAATATTAATTTACCATGCTAAACTTTTACCTCTTTCGATTTCAAGCTATATTGTCTTGGAACATCTACATTCCTATATTAGGTACATATTTACATTCATACAAGATTCAAGTTTGTGTTTCTTTGACACTATTGATAAAGTGTAAATCATATACGCTTGTAAGAGTTATTTTCAATAGCTTCTTAAATAGTGGAAGGCATAATTATAAATAAAAACATAGTTATGAGGTAAATTAGTAATATACTATGAATTAGTTATAGAAATATATTTCCAAATCATCATTAGGTATGTAGTAAAAATAGTAGCAATAGTAAAAAGGGGATCCAAAGCATTTTGCGAGCAATACCAAATTCAGAGCATATTTCAATGTTTTTCTCTCTAGTCAATCATTTTCT
This sequence comes from Cedrela odorata, assembly GCA_035584115.1. Lineage (NCBI taxonomy): Eukaryota > Viridiplantae > Streptophyta > Magnoliopsida > Sapindales > Meliaceae > Cedrela > Cedrela odorata. The sequence continues at coordinate 12,522 of JAXCLQ010022122.1, read as the reverse complement.
CAATAACCAACCAAAATATATTATTAAAGAGACAATAATTGTAAGTAATTTAAGTCGAAATTTTTTAATCTCACCTAATATCCCTTAAAAAATATCAAATAAGTGATAAATAAAAATATAGATAGAGAAAAATACCAATTACAAAACATAAATATTTATATAAAAAACTCTTACGATAAAAATTTATTATGTGAAAAATTGTTATAATCATACCTCATTAGTTTTTTCTTATACCTAAACTCAAATTACATCAAATCTCAATAGTCCTTACTAATTTTCTAACTAAAAGTTACCTACACTAGAGGTTAATGCCTAATCTCAATAGACCATACCCACACAAAAAATTATCTACTCTTAAAGATCTCTTTTTGTATTAGATGTTTTAAAAGTGATCATAATCTCCTTATATATAGTGAGTTATTACCTTTTTTATTTTTTTTGCTAGAAATAGTGTTTTTTTTAATAATCTTGAAAAATAATAAAAAATTATTAATTAAAAAAAATAAGAGACAAGGAGAGAACAAATGAGGCATGATACTTATAGGTGAAATATTTATTTTAGTAAGAATTTACCAACTTTAATTAATTTTATCAATTAATTAAAATAACAAATCACACAACAAGTAAATAAAGGAGATAAACAATTTTAATGCGGTTCAAAATTTTCAATCCTACATTCATGAGGCCACACCCAAAGAAAAATTATCAATTATAGAAATCAAATGATACAAACACCAATACACTTATACAAAACAAAAGCTTATTCTTATTATTGTCGCCATTATGTTGAATCTTCTAGGTGTGTTTATTTAGCGAGATCCCCTCGCTTTAATACATCAAATTCTCTTTGACAAATTCAGTAAGATTCTCTTACTTAATGCCATTAAACTCCTTACAACTAGCACAAATTTTTCTTCTGAAAAATATCTTGCTCATCTCTCGAAAAACAAATAAAAAATGTTTTAACAATACTTAAGAGAACTAATATCTAAATTTATCAAAATAGAAATTACAAACGCATAATTTTCACAAGTTGTTTTCACTTCAAAGTATAAAAGAAAACATGAACAACTTAAAAAAAATTAAAAGACAACAAAAATATCACAAGACTCTTTTAAATTGGTGTGAACAAGGGTTAACTACATAACTGAGAATATTACAAATATATAGAAAACCCTAAGTCTTAATTAATGATCATTGTTTTTTTCTAGACCTAAAAGGAATAGATCTTCCTAACTAGGAAGAAGTTTCTCCTAATTAAAACACTTTTTTTTCAAATATTTTTTTCTTTCATTTGAGTTGCAGGGCCAATATAAATTTCATAGTTATACATGAAATCTATACTTTGTCTACAGTAACTAATAAACTTGAATTCCTTACACATGAAGAATAAAATTCAGATGTACAATAAACTGTCTAGTTGTTGTATATCTAAGATAATATGTTTAATATGTTTTCAGAAAATACCAACTTTGAAATCCCTAACCATAGACTTGAAAATGGGAGAGAGCATTTAATTTTCTTTAGTTGTTAGTAGTTGTTAAGTAATTTAATCACATAACAACTGCATGCATCCTCCAAAATTACCTTCATTTTCTAGCCATCAAACAACTACCCACTTAACTTCACATTTTTAACCTTAAACCACCAAATAGAAACCATAATGATCCCTAAAAATAGCCCCCCAAGTTGCCATACAGGATTACTTATAGAAAGATCATCCAAGTTGGCCTTAATCCATCCAAAAGGAGGAGGTTGTCGAGTAGGAATAAAAACTAAGCTGCTTGGCCCAAAAATGGAGTGACCCCAAAAAGTGAAACAAGTGTATCTTTATCATTTCTGAAGTAAACATGGCCCAAGCAAAACTTCTTATGCTGTAGGGATCTTAGAGAATCGTAACAAACCTTTAATGTTAACTCTACATCTCTATTATGAACCCACGCCAATTTATCCTTACAATGAGTAGAAAGATTAATATCGTAAATAGAATTTCGCAACTCTAGGAAATGGTCAAAAATAATCTCGACAAATTCCAAGTCTCATCCTTAATCATATTAGAAATGCTACAACTGAGGGTTACATCAGTAAATAAAATTCGAGAAATAATCAATTTAACCAATCATCTATCTGACAAAAAATTTATCTTAGCACGATTCTCAACAATCCATCTTGAACCATTTAAGTAATAAGGGAGAACATCTTGGAAGTCAGGCCAAAGGGAAAAAGAAGAGTATAATTTATTCACCTTTTTGAAACTTTATCCAGCCTTAAGATAAACTGCAAACTTTGATTCATTTTTGATCACATCTCAAACAATGTTAAGAAGACAAGCTTTATTAAGTAAATCAAGCTTTTGAAGTCCAAGACCACCTTTAAGTCTTATTCGCCAAGACTTGAAGATGCTAACTTTTTGGGCAGCCTTTAATGTTGGAGATATGCCCTAAAACCAATCGTGTCATACGATTCAGATATATCATTCTATGTATATATATTTCTGTAATTAATTGTAAATTAATTTACGATTAATAAAATGACTTTTATATCATTTTACATGTTCAGTTATGAATTTATATTTAAGATATAAAATACAGAATGAGATATTGTGATGTATTATGATGTCAGGACTCTATCTGCAAAGAGTTATAGATATGAGTGCAGAGTATCTGATTTAAATACATTCGAATCAGTTTTTGGTTGAGGTAATGTCATATGAGAGTAAGACATTGCACAATTGACATGTTTGATGTTATCAACGATTAGTATTTGATGCTAATAGTTGGGTGACGAATCTCATGTCACAATAGCATAAACATGGGTAGTGTGCTGGAGAACGTGTTACTGAACATGACCAAATGTGACAAATCACATGGGTGATTATCCACACGTCACACAACCATATAAGTGTACCATTAGTCCTTTGACTTGAGGTGTCACGGCTGCCCTTCGCATTGAGACATATCGTTTATTTGTATATATAGCATCGGGCTAGCCACACTTGATGAAAGAAGCTTGTCGACAATGTGTCTAAGTGTATGAGGTGTAACATCCCCATTTTGGGGTGTTACCGGCAGGCGACAGGTCTGTCCTGTCATCCTAAGCCTTACCAAATCATGTTCACATGCATTCTTATACAAACTCACATTAATATCAATATATAGACATTATAATAGACATTATAAAGCATCATGCCACTACAGCTAATACCTATATACAAATATATAATCTCAAATACCTTTTGTATCACAAAATACCACTAACGGCTACATATGGCAGTTTAATTACATGCTTTATCAATAACACATGATATATAACATGTGACATACAAAATAACACCACCAATCTCTATGTGAGATGGATCCAATACAGCAGTGACTGCGACTGATAACTTCTCCTCTACGTCGTGTCTTCAAGTCGTTCTATCTACTCACCAAGTTATTAGATCCTTCAAAAACTAAAAAGAAAGAGGAGGTGAGTCTTACTTGACTCAGTAAGAGGATGTAAACACTAGATCATATCTCATTTTTAAGTATACATTCATATTTTAGCATTATACACATAATGTCATATAATAATCCTTTCACACACAAGAGAATTTTGCATAGCAACATATATCACACATTTCACAACATTTTATAATATGCTAGTGTTTAAGGGCGTTATGTATCGCCGTCCCCTCAAACACCAAAATGAACATACTAGTGCCTTGTGGCGTTACGTATTGCCGTCCCCCTTGACACTAAAAAATATCGGTGTTTAGGGGTGTTATGTATCGCCATCCCCCAAGTTATAATTCAGTTACCAGGGGTGTTACATATCTCCATCCCTCTGTAACAACACAATTATCATATACAAACAATTTATAAGATTTAACATCTCAATTTTTCATTTTGTATTATCACGTAATATATTCATAAGTATATTATATATATAGATAATAATCGTCACTTGCATCTATGTCCTATTCATAGACATAAATAAATCATCACTTATCACTACTATTTATTATTATATAGCATAATTATCTAGGTACATCTCAATACAACTTAGTATGATTTAAACTGCATGTACATCATACATGATTTTAATATTCATTGCAAGTACAAACATACATAAATACACAAACAATCACCTATTTACCATAATAACTGTGGTGTACTCGTATTACCGCGGTGTCGGCAGACAGTTGGCTTAACGATCTACAATATATATATATATAATATTATTATATTAGATTCATCTTTTACAACTAAACAGATACATAAATATGCTATGCATGAAACTTGACCATCCCCTCACAAGACTAAACCGAACTTGCCTACCTATATATAAATGATAATAGTGATAAGATAATTTATTCTAAGCCTAAGACACATTTTATTCTGTGTCTAGTTTCTACCGCTTCTTGTGGATTCACATTTCGAGTCCGAATGCCCAAGTTATAGCTGTTTTTCCCCACCCTACTCAGCGTAGTTGGCTATAAACTGTACTGACTCACTCAATCTCTTGACCTGATTTTTAGCTATGTTGTGGCCCTATGTATTTAGTTTTCATAACATTTTATAGTTTGTCAATCCGAGTCTAAAACTCTTGGAATCCCCATTTTATCGTACCATGCGCAGAAATTTCTGTAGCCTATACTCATGTGTTTCGCTCGCGATACACCTCGTTTGGCACTCCGCTCACATGCGCTACCCTAAATATGTCTTACAACACTTCTATATATCAGTTTTATTAACTCAAATCATCATTCGCTTGAACACACAATTGCGACCTACTAGCGTCGCAAGTTTGTGTTCCTGATTTTCGGCAATATCTCACCACTTACATCAACACTTCGCAAGCTCATCGACCATATTTTGTACATTATATTTTCACAATATAACCACAATTATGCATATTAACATACTGCCACCATCTACCTTATGCATATCAAATCATTTTAACAACATAAATCCCACAACACAACACAATTTTTTATGCACAATATCAACTAATGCATGCTTTATTATAAATTTAACATTTAATTTCTAGGTATGTCACCCAAGCTTACTATTATAGCTTCTTTCTTGCTGGTTTGTTTACCTCTTAGCACTGCCATTTTCTCAACTAAGCTTGTTTCTCACTGGTTTTACCAAATTTTCCGATCAAGCATTACCACTCACCCTAAACCAACCACCCAAAGCATGTTTAATTCGGCCACAACCATAATTTCATAATTCCATCACAATTTTTACTCACACACACAGCGACAACTTCATAATTTAGTGACCATACTCACCTTTCTCTTGGTTTCAATCTCCCTTTTAGTATTATCTGACCATTTTCCTTCCTTCCTCACCCAAAATTCAGCCACTTCTTCACTTTTCCATTTAAGCTTGCTAACTCACTTTCTCTCTCTCGGTCTTCCTTTTATTAGCCTTCAATTTGGCCAAACCTTGCATCAATTGAACACATCCTCTTCCCCTCTAGCTAACCTTTCATTTAATCAGCCAAAATAATTGTTAATCGGCCAAATAGTGATCCATGCATGCAACTTTCGGTTTCTCTCCTTAACTTCCTCTCCCAATTCGGTTTTGCTTCATGTGGTTTTAGCTTCCAAATGCAATTGAATTCAATTGACCGACAATGCATTGTTTTGATTTTTTTTTATAGCTTAAAGATTCATTTCCATATATGTCACATACGGTACAGACATTTCATATATATCTACATGCATTTTATTTAGGTACTTATGTTTATATGGTACTAATGAATTGTATATAGATATATTTATTACATGCATTTTATTTAGATACTTATGCTTATATGATACTAATGCATTATATATAGATATATATTACATGTATTTACTTAGGTATCTATACTCATACCTTATATATATATATATATATATATGTTTTGTCATTAAGTTAACTATTACTCATATATGCCATACAACACTATACATATACATATACATATATGTATTATTATTATTATTTTAAGTATCATATATATCTATATATCTATATATATATATATATTAATACATACGATATATATACACTATTTATATATGTATTATTTCACAATCAATAATGTTACTCATATCTAGCACTGTCATACGCGTGGATTATGTATTCTTATTTCGTCTAATTATGCAATCATAACATGAGAGCAGGTGATGACTAAGATAGAATTTACTGGCTCAGATGTTGGAGCTTGATATCCTAAGTGGAACTATCATATGTGGGAATAAAGTTTTTGGTCAAAGTATGTATATCCGAAAAGGTGTTTCATGGATATATGAATCCTGTATATAATTGAGGTTTTGTACCTATAATTGAGTTAGGAGTTTGACGATACCATGACCTGCACTCGATTGGGAGTCGACAATAGAGAGACTTTACTACATTCATGTACGACTATATGAGTTTATCCGATATTTATTCATATATGTTTAGGGGTCATGACATCTTGCTGGGGGTCATGACATCTTGCTAGAGGTCACTTATGATCATTGGGAACGTTAGTTACAAAGAGTTGTACTGAAAAGATATGAAATAGTTTATATCTGCACATGTCCAGCTCACAATGAACCTAGGGAGTCACACACATTAGTCGGTTACTTGATTGTAATACCCCAAAATTTAAACAAAGAGCATTTCAGTCATTTTACACATGAAGGGTAATTTTATCATTTTATAAATTTATGTCGAGGTGCTAAAAATTGAACTACTAACTCTGTATTAATATTTAATTAGTTATTGAGAGTGATTTAATAACAATTTGCAAAGTTTAAAAAATTTTCCTTTAAAGCTCTATTCACATAGTTGACTTTCAAACGAAAACTGGTGTTGATTGAAAAATTCGATTAATAAACGGTTTTGTTCTATTGAAAGAGGACTCTATAAGGATTGATATGAATTAAATTTAAGTCAAATTTGAGGTCGGATGAGAGAGAACCAAAGTCTAGAACATAGTATATGTGTATGAAAATTACAAATGACATATTTACCTTTTTTTTTTCTATTTAATTTCTTTTGAATTTTTTAAGGGAAAATGAGTAATTTTTGCACTTTTTAATTGAGATTAAAGCTAGGCAGAAAGCCAAAACAAACTACTACTTCTTTTTCTTCCCGTAGCTACCATTTTTCTTCTCATTTTTATTTTTTTTTCAAATTCCTCAAAATTACTCAATTTTCAACCAATTAAAGTTCCGTTTCTTGTTACTAATCACACGTACACGACATGAACTACACTCTTGGAACTTTATTTGAGTAATTTGGTTGACGATTCAGCTGGGAGGAGAATACTGTCACTATTTATAATTTGGAAATTTTTGAAATTACTTGTAATTTGAACATCATAGGGTTAAATTGACTCCTCGGTACGATTCCCAGCATCGTTATTATTGTATTTTTACATTTTTTAAAAATAGTTACTGGTTATCATGGAATTACTATTCATCACGGAGTTACTGTTTATTGAAGACATTTTTTTGATTATGCTTGTTTAGGCTAAAATTAAACCGATTAGCTGTAAGATTAGGTGAATTTTTTTTTTAAAAAAAATAAATAGTACTAGTAGCATTTGCGTTTGATTTAGATTTCAAAATAATGTGTTATTGTGCGGAATTAGTTAGTAATAATGAATTAAGTACAATCGACACCACAATTATTAATCGTTAGACTCGAATTGTAGAAGGAAATAGAATTCAAAAAGAGGGGGAAAACTTGTTGTATATCAATGTCATAGTTAAATATTAAGTATGTATACTTCAATTATTACATTAATAATTAGTATAAATGTATTATAGATACGCCGAGGGAGCGGCCATCTAACCCTCAGTAATCGAATTTCTGTTTCATTTTTTACGACACTTGTGAGTAGATTTTTATATGCTTTTTATTTCTTTAAAATTGTTTTATAAAACTTAATATTTTATGAAATAAGAAATAGTTTATTTACAAATTAATTTATATTCTACTTTATATGGACAATGAGACTTATTTTGAACTATATATATATATATATAAATATATTGTTGTGCAGGAGTTGTTAGATATTGATTTTGAGGCCAGGAGGCGACCATTATGTTTTGAATTGTGTCTTATTTTTGATTTTTGTATTTCTGACAGTATGCTAGCTATTATTTTAATTTTTACTTAACCCTAACTGGGAGACATAAGATGAGAGGTTTATGTGCTTTGAAAGCACATTCTTATTTGTGTTCTATAGAGGTATTAGTATATATGAGAAGTAGGGGGTAAAGGGTGGTCTAATATCTAACCCAAAATCTGTACACATCCTTGCATATTATTCTATATTCATTTGACTATTTGAAATTATAATTCTGCCACTATAATAATATGCAGTAGATATTACGTTAGTATGATTTATGTTTTAAATTGATTCTGACTTTAAACATATTTTATGTCAAAACTGAATTTGCTTAAAATTTTCATTTTCATATCTACTCATTGAGTTTTCCCCAAAACTCACTCCACCACAGTTTCCAGTGATTGCAGGATTTCTTTATAGGTGAGGATTCTAGAAGATATTCGTAAAAAGTATTGAGATTTCAGATTCTCCTTGCAGTCATCTAGGAGTTATTATTTTTGTTTGTTATACATATTGCATAACGCCCAATAATGTATACAATTATGATGTGATTTTTGTATGTTTCTGTAAACATACTCTTTCATTATGAGTATCCTAGTATATGTCTAGCATGATGTTGATGGGCATGGAGCCTTTAATAAATGTGTATGAGTTCATAGATGGACATGAAGCCTTTAGTAAATGTGTATGAGCTCAAGAATATGATTTATATTCATCTACATTATAGGTTTTGTCTGAGGCTTATAGGGGTAGGATATCCCTACCTCTATGTCATTATGACACCGATTTACCGGTGTGTAACAAAGTGGTATCAGAGTATGGTTTAGGGGTTGGTGACAGTAAGTAGAGTGTAATACCTCACATGTGTAGTATGTCCGGGATATTTTCGCTTGTGGTGTTACCTTTTTGAGTATCTAGATAATCTAATGCATCTTCTTTATATAGATATCGTAGGATAAACTGTAATTATTTTTAACTGTAATTTCGTATGTTAACAGCTAAATTAGGATTTCTCAAAATCAAAATCCCTCCTATAGAGATCAAAGAATTTCTTGTTCAAACTAGGATTTGACTAGGCCTCTATTGCCACTTGTTGGTGTTCAGGGTTAAGTAGATACAGGATGAGGTACAGGTCGGGGTAGAGCTAGAATCCAAGAGCCTAAAGTGCCAAATGAGAGAGTGGATGTTTTGCTTTACTATATTATGGCTTTAACTTAATGCTCAAACTGTAAATATTTGTGATGCAAGTTGAGTTCTGAATATACCAAATATGTTGAACGGTGAACGGTTGAAAGATGTGTTGAAAGGATAGATATGTTGTAGATGGGATGTGATTTTATGAAATTTCAAATTTGGTATTATGGACCATGATTGTGGATAAAAATTGCATTAATTTAGTTATTTTGCAAAATTGGATGGATTTATATTTTCAATAGTGTGATGCCAAATTTGCTTTAAATATGAGTCGAGAGTTGACTTTTCCTTCAAGAATTAGTTTAAACCGGTTGATATATCCAAATGTGTGAATTGTGAAATTGCCAAATTATGAATTTTGAAAAAGATCAATATGTTATGGCTAAAATGAATTTTTCTTAGGACTTGTAAAGATGTGAAATTTTAGTCTTTATATTCACATTTATATATATTTTAAAAGTGTTGTGGATGTATTGAGATATGTTGAGCTTAGAAATTGCGACTTTGAGTTGTGATATATGAGAATGAATATTAAAATGGTGTGATGTAGTATATAATGCTTTATTCTATTAGACTAAAATGTGAATATAAAGTTATCACTGGAACTTGATATTGAAATATATAGGGTAAAGACAGAATTATGTTTCTTGCTGGATTCAAAAGTAGGTTTATTAAATTTGATAATTGTTATAGTTATTGGAAATTGTTTTTGAAAATAACGAAAAGGTTAGGTTAATGTGAACCTAGTTAGGATTTGGTTTTGTGTTTACTGTTCTATAAACTTATGATTATTATGAATAGTAAGAATGTTGTCGAGGATGTCAATCGTGTGTTGGAATAAGGTGAATTCATAGATTGTGATTTAAGTAATGACTCGCGAGAGAGGACAACAATTGGTTGGCAAAGGCCAATCATCTACCGATAGAAGCCAGGCAAGAGTGTTTGCATTGACTCCTCAGGAAGCTTAGGCATCACATACGATTGTGAAAGGTATTCTTTCCATTGAGGTTATTGATGCTAGAATTGTGTTCAACCCAGGGTAGCTTATTCTTTTATTTCTCCATAGTTTGCATACCGTTTGAGCAAAGAGAATAGAACTCTAGATTTGCCTTTAACTGTGTCTACTCTTGTAGGAAGCCTGATATTAGCTTCCAAGATTATAAAATCTTGAGCTATTTTTATTGGTAAGCATGTATATCATGCTAATATAATCTTGCTAGAGATTTTAGATTTTGATGTGGTTTTAGGTATGGGCCAGTTGTCCATATATCATGTGATAATGGATTGTAGAAAGAAAATTGTCACTTTTTTTGTTCCAAATGATTCAGTTTTTGAATTCCAGAGTGATAGGAGTGAAGTCCTTGGTAACTTGATCTTAACTATCGATGTAGATAGATTACTGAGTAAGGGATGTACTAGGTACTTAGCCTTTATTCGAGATTGTTTTGTTAATCAAGTGTAAACAATTATTTTTCAAAAATTATTTAAAAAATTCATGTTGGAATTACACGAGTACAAAACTTAATCAATTTTTCTAAATTTCTTTGGTTATGGCTATATGAAAACTTATAACCTTTGTGGTTTTGGAATTGTTTTGACAATATCGAGGACATGTCAATATTATAAGAGTACAGGTGGTAGTTTGGGTCAAGATAGGTGAGAAAGAGATATTGAGATTGATTTGTTGAGTGAATGGATTAATCCTGTTTTACATGATTATAGACTTACATTTCTTGGTATTAAGAAACATTTTTAAAATTGATAAAAGAGTTGAATTTATATAATGTGAAGGTTGAGTTTAAGTCTCGGTGAAAATCACAACTAGTTTGATTTTCGGTAGGCCGAGCTTGGGTGAAAATGATTGGGAGTATTTAATGCCATGTTTTATGGTCAATTTATAGAAATATTAGTGAGTTTGAAATTATGAAAATGGCCATAAGATATTGAAAAATTTATTTACCCAATTTGCTTATAAATTGTGATAATGGTGATATGGAAATGAGTCGGTAAGGTAGGTATATGTGTATGATATATTTGACATACATGTAATATTTATGTGACTATAACGTGTAACCTACCGTGGATCCTTAAGGCATATAGAGGAGTGGATAACTATTTCTCTGAGGATTACTGAATAAAGACTTAAATTACTTGTGTTGGAATCCTAACTAAGTTATCTAACTTAACTTTGGTTATGACTTGTTAAATTTTATGATTTTTATAGTTATTGAGACGGTTTTCAGTGATATCGAAGGTCTATGAAATATTACGAATTCACAGATTGGGAATTGGCTTATAACATGTGAATGAATTATTATATTTCTCAAATAATTATCTGAGTTTAATGATGAAATATAAGTGATGAATGATTTGATTAAATTCTTAGGATTATATTAAACATTGCTTGGTGAAGTTGTGATTACGATAAACATAGGAATGGTTATCAAAAATATTGATAAAGTGTTTAGATATTGTAAAGATATAAATTATAATTTTGATTGTGCCATGTGAGGAAGAATCCAAAGGTTTGTATGTAGATTGGTTATAGATAATTTATTTCATTAAGTTAAGATGTGAAAATGAGATCACTATTTGAACCTAGTAATTGAGATACAGGTGTATAAAACCTCGATTAAATTTGTTAAATATGCTTGATGTATTACTCTATATAAATTATGACTATTTGAAATTATTGAAACTATTTTCTCTCAAATATATTGATGACATTTGGGGTTAATGAAATTTACGAATTATGTTTGTGTTATACTCGTTGAGAAAAACATAGTAAGATTAGTGTGAATGTTATAGAAATAGTGAATTATCATGAGCCCATGAGTTATGATTTAGGTTGTGTTATTTGAGAAAAAATACTGAGATCTGTCTTAGTGGAGGAAATTAAGGAAGCTTATATTTTGGCCTCATATATTGATGAAAAGAAGAGGTGTATCAAGTAAGGTAAAGGTGGTGACTTTAAAGTAGCTGATTATAGCATTTTGAGATACCGAGATAGGATAGTAGTGCCACCAATGCAAGAACTCAAGAATTGACTTTTAGAGATAGATTATACTTTCTCCTATACAACACATCCGGGAGGAACAAAGATGTATCATGATCTGGGGGAGATTTACTAGTGGAAAGGCATGAAGAGACATATTACTGAATTTGTGGTCAAGTGTACAATGTTGGAGATATGCCTTATAACCAATCGTGTCATACGGTTTAGGG
>JAXCLQ010022112.1:0-19366 GCA_035584115.1 Cedrela odorata | reverse complement strand
ACTGTAAACAAAAACATCAAGTCAATATTTCTAACATAATTAACCTTCATCAAAAAGGTACATGTACCCGAAATTGATGTCTTCTCACAAAATAATCGTTTTACATGAATGGTGCCTTCTCACAAAAGGGATCATAATAACTAGTAGTTTTGAGCCATTGTTTATATTCAGTGTTATATTTTTTATGTTATGTATTTTTCCTCATTCTACGAGCAATAAATTTATGTTGCAATTTGATTATTTTAGCATAAATGAATAAATAAATATATAAGCCTTTATTTTTTCTTAATGTTTCGCTAGTTCTTTTATCTATCATTAAGGTAATTTACAATTTTCTTTTATTTTTAGTTTTTCTAAAAATAACTATAAGATCTTATATGCGACATTGTTATATAAGGATAATAATTGACTAAATATTCAACAGCCAAATACTGTGTAATTATAGGTTTGATCTTTACCCTCCCACTATAAAGTGGCAAGAAATAATGTGTACTACGTGTAGCTCTAAGTGAGCTGCTTGGTCGCTAATACTAAAATTGCAAATTAACAGTCAATTTAGGCAATATTTAAACTTTGTTATGATGATAACTCTTGATTTTACCATGTTCTACTATGCTTTCTTGGCTTCATTGAGCTTACCTTTGTTAGAAATTAAGTACCAAATTTAAATGATTTGGGTTTCAGATAATGAATGATAGTTAAGATACTTTATTTTCTTTTGTATTATAGTATAATTCAATAAATTTTGAAGCTCAAACCCATCAATTCTTGCACCGATAGTGAATATTATGAATAAAATATAGGACACAATGACATTATCAGTATCATGGAGATTTGCACATTATATATGCAGTCATATTATCTACATACTTTCCAATAATTCTTTAATTTTATTCTTTCCATGTTTAATCTTTAGTATGGTGTTGTTTAATTCTTTCATACATCACCAATTAAACATTTCATACTTCTTACCTATTTCATATAGCAATCACTTATGTTTCCTCCACCAGTCACTTACAAATTTATGAGTTTTAAGATGGGATCACGAATACCAATGATGAGAAAACTCACCATTTTTTCAAGCACTCTTCAATGCAAGTTATACTTTTCCCTCGATCAACTGGAAAAGGATATAGTTGGGTCGAAAGGCAGGTTGGATATAAATAGGCATTAGAAATATGTTTATGCTCTAGCTACTATATGAAATATCATTGAAGGTTTTGTATGCCACAATATTATAGAGTTATGCATCTCATAATCCAATTTTTGTTGTTTGATTAGATGAAGTGTTAAAGTGTTAAGTTTTATATATCTAAATGGAAAGCTGAAGTTATTTGCATTTGGTGATTGCTTCCCTGATTATGTTGTGAAAACAGAGGAAATGTGTAGGGAAATAGCTTAAAAGGGAAAGAGGAAAGAAAATAAATTGAAAGATAATAATTAATAGGGCTTTATGTGCCCATTTTATTTCATATATAGTGATTTAAGTGAGGGTTAATTACGTAGTCTTCTAGAATCTGTATTATGGGAAAAAATAGAAACAAAGGAAAAAGTTTGCTCATTAGATATTTCTAGTAGAGCTTAAGGGAAGATGTGCAGTAGATGTGTCATGACTGCATTTATCTGCAAATAATAATACATAAAATACTAGTTTATGTGATACAAGGGAAGGCCATAAAATAAAATTTTAAAGTTAGTATTAAAGAATAATACAAACCTATGATTAATAGTGCAAGCTTATGAAATTATAAGTAGCAAATTAATTTACATTAATAAAAATATTAGGTAAGTCAAGATAAATTAATACAAGTTTGCATGGATGTTATACAAGCTAAACTAATTAGAACCAAAACAAAACCATGAAACATAAACTAAACAGCCATTATATGTGTATATATATAAATTAAATTGCCTTAAGTCTTTTATTTTGAAAATGGAAGCCATGGATAGTATCGTACATATGTTTATATACATGTAAAACCTAATTGCCTTAAATTCATTTTATCATTCGGTTTTTTGCATTCATTTTAACACATTTGACTTTACAAAACCAAAAAGGTGAGAAAGAAAGCCATGCTTTGTACCGTATATACATGTACATCTAAACATAACTCAATTGCTTTAAAGCCACCTTTTTCCATTCATTCAGTCTCTAATTTCATTTTTCCAAAATTTGATCTCACCAAACACAATTAAGAGGTTTAGCAAAGAGAAACCGAGAAACAATTCTTGCATGTGTGATGGAATTATGGCCGATTGGAATCCAATTGTGGCCAAAGTGATCTAAGGTGAGGGAGAAGCTACTTGGCTGAGGTAATTGAAGGAGGAAGAAGCTGTAATGAGTAGGATTAAAGAAGAACTAAATTGAAGCAAGATGTTGATGATGGCCAAATGGAGGAGTGAGCATGATGGCCAAGAGCTACCAAACTAAAGGTGCAAAAATTGGCAAATTTGAGTTGAAATTGTGGCCAAATTACAATTGATTACTTTATTCTTCTTTTCCCTTTTATTTGGTCTTAATCTTATATGTTTGAATTAACAAACTAAAGAAATTAAAGTGTGAGAAACTGAAAGAACCAAGGGTAGCAAAGAAGAAACCAAGAAGAGGCTTGCATGAGGAAATGGAGTGTTGGCTGAATTGCAAGAAGAGTGGGGGAGAAGCTAAATTGAAGTTGAAACCTTGAAGGAAACAAGAATGGCTGAATGGGGTGGATAAGAAAAGAGTGTAGGCTAAGAGTGGAAAGCAAAAACACAATTGGGCAGAAGCAATTTCAACAAGTAAAAGCTAGGTAAGGTGTGTTAACTTGTTAATTTTAAGCTACAGTTATGTTTATGTAATGTTTATGTGTAAATTGAGATATATGATGCAATTTGTTATGGCTAAAACATTGAAGCATGCATGAAAAGAATTGGGACAGTATTGCTATGTGGGAGTTGTTGTTAATGTGAAAAATGGATATGTGAAGTGAAATCGATGAGTTTGAAAAGCGTTAAGGTGGTAGGTTTTGTGTCGCAAGAAAATCGAAACACAAACTTGCAACTTCTATAGGTCGCATATGTGTGTTCATATGAGGTATATTTTAAGTTAATAAAATTGTAATATAGGAGTGTTATAAGACGTGTATAAGGTAGCGCATTTAAGCGGAGTGCTGAGCGAGTGAGAGTGCAAGCAAAACACACGAGTGTTGGCAGAAGATAATTTCTACGCAAGATTTGGTAAAATAGGGATTATAGAAGTTTTAGACCTTAGATTGACAAACCATAAAATGTTATAGAAACTAGACACATATAGGCATGATATAGTTGAAAACTAGGTCAAGATGTTGAGTGAGACAGTACCAAATTTTATTAGAACCAAGCTGCCCTGTCAACGATTCACAATCGACTACACTGAGTAGGGTGGCGAAAACAAGCTATAACTTAAGCATTCGAACTCAAAATTTGAATCTATAAGAAGTGGTAGAAACTATACATATAGTAGAATGTGTCCTAAAAAACTTAGGTTGAGATACCTTACCAATGAAATGCACCGCGAGGTTGAATTTAATCGATGCGCGGTGAGCACCATATGAATATCCGATATGTATATATTTAGTCTAATCTTGTGAAGGAGGCAGATTACATGCATAACATGATTGTACATATATTTAGTTGTATGAAAGAATTTAATATAGTAACATGTATTGTAGATTGTTAAGCCGATCATTCGGTAATCCCACGATAGATTGAGTACACCATAGCCCGACACCAGTGAGTGAGTATTTGTTTGTATATATGTATGTATATATACATGTGTGTATGTGAAAATAATACTGAAAATACATATGAACTTAATACTGAGAACGCATATGAAATTAGTATTGAAAAAAAAAAATATGAAACAGAAAAATTAATATGATTCTAAATTATGTTAAGATAATTAATTGATAAGGATATTGACATATTGTAATTTAGTTCCAAAAGGATGATTGTGTTATATGACTAAGAGTGGTCTATATACAGTGAACTGAATATATTGTGTTGTGATACGAAATAAAATGGATTGAATGTCTTAATCTTGTGAATTGTTGTGTGTACTATGGTTGAGAATTGGTAACAGGGGAACGGTGATACGTAACACCTCTAATGACTAAATTATGACTTGGGAGACGGCAGAACGTAAGGCCCCAATAGTACTTGTAGGTTATTTCTGTGTATGGGGGGATGGCGGAATGTAACGCCCTTAATCACTAGTATTATTTAGTGTCTTAAAGGATGGCGATGCATAGCGCCTTATGCCACTAGTAGACTTATTTGGTATTTGAGGGGACGGCGATGCATGATGCTCTTAAACACTGGTATGTTGTATATGACGTGTAATGGATGTTGTGGTTGATACAGTTGAAAAAGTTATCTTCAAATGTATGAAACTAACATATATACCTATATTATATATGAATATGCAAATGATGACAAGAGATAAATGTATATGTATTTGCGATAATGTTGTGTGTGTAGCATCTACTCACTGAGTCTTGTTAAACTCACCCCCCTCACCTACTAGTTTTGCAGGAAGTCCTTAGTTAGTAAATAGATATAACATCTTGAAGACACAAACTTGGAGGAGAGGCCACGAGTCGCAGTCACCACTGTATTGGGTCCATCTCATATAGAGATCAGTAGTTTTATTTGGTTTTGTTATATAATATATGTTACTGATGTCTGGGATTGCATATATATAGACTGATAGATGCATAGCCAGTATCATTTTGAGATATAGTGTATCATCTTAGATTGCATATATATATATATATATATATATATATGTCAACAGTGGTGATATGATGCCCTGAGATATGTGAACTTGATATAAGTCTAATTGAAATTGCATGTATAACAGTTGTGTAAGGTTTAGAGTGATGGAACGGACTTGTCATCTGTCGGTAACTCCCAGATTTGAGAGATGTTACAAGATGACTGGATAAAATGCTTTACCACTACTTTAAATGTAAATGACTCATTCTCAATATAAATGATCCAATACAACTAAAATGAAAAGATGACAAAAAGGGTCAGACATTCTAAATAATATATTTTCTTCAATTTCTAGTTTACATTAGTAGCTTGTCAAAAAAACTTGGTTACTTATAAGTTTTATCCTTATAAATATTTTGTGTTGATTTAAAGTTTAGCTTGGATTTTACAGGTTTACTTCTTTTGAGAGTAGAATGGATTGTACTGTGTGGGCTAACTTAACTATTTTATAGGTTTTGTAGTTCTTAATGTTGTTTATATTCTATTATGATAATTTGGTACATCATCATTAGTAGAGGGGGCAATGATTAAATTGATTTGTTTTAGTTAGCTTTAGTGAATTTGTGTTTAAGTTTCATCTTTGAGTGCAAAAATGAACCAAGATTTTAATTGTGATGTTTGATGCAATATTTTAGCATTTGGCTTTAATTGACCAATTTTTTTTTTTTGATTATCTTATAATGTATTAGTTTCTTGTTTCATATTCAATTCTGAATTTGAGATGGATTAATTAAATAAACATTTTCTTTCTTTCATTTTAGTATCCTTTAATTTGGTTCTATTTACTTAGTATCTTTATTGTAGGTTGGGTGCATATTGGATTATTTTGATTGAATATTGATGGGTTTGTTTGATTGTTTTCATTGAAGTAGATTTGTTGAAGTATAATATATGCTCTAATTTATTTTACAGTGTTGCAAATATTGAAGCAATTCATAAGTGTTATATGCATGCAAATTATCAAAATATCCCATATTGAAAATAAGTTCATCGATGCAAGACAAAAAAACTTTTTTTAAAAAAAAAAGAATGAACTACCGAAATTTGCAGTTGAATTTGTCATGGTTATTGTTATCAAAGCCTCAAATACTTTTATTAACTTCATTTAATTCATGTAGCAAATCATATACATTTGGTTGACTGAAATTGGTAGTTGAACTTTTATATTTTTGGGTAAATGCTAAAACATTATGACAGTTGAGTACCTCTACTGAAATTATTGATGATGTCGGCCGATATTATGAGTGTATAGAAAAATAATATATTAGTCATTGTACTTAATTAAATAGTAAATTCAACCATGTTATTTTACAATGACGCCCCTAGCATAAATTTTCCTTACATTGGGGTTATTGGATTTTGAAAACGATAGGGATGAACCAAGTGATTTAATGACCGAATAATGTCCCAAAGTGGCTTAAACCCAATAGTCACAAATGCATATATTATCTTTATTAGTAAAAAAATGAATAAAATGGACTAACATGCAATCGATTTCAAGGGCAACAATTTTTTTTAGGTACGCATAACTTGAAATAATAGAATAAATTTTGACACATCTACATATAAAATTGGTGAAAACAAAGTTGAACTCATAACACATTATGTAAAACATGCAATATGTTAAAAATGTACTTTTACGCAATACACAAAATCTTAAATAACCATGTCGAACATGATACATGTAACATAATGTATGAAACATGTGTAAAATGTAATACGCATATAATACACGAAACATGAGACGGTAAATCGGTACAACAAAACATAAGATGCAGAACTTGTAATGTGTGAACAATGGACTTCAAAAGGAAATTTATCAATATAATTAATGTAAAATTTCTAACTCAAAGCTCGAAATAAATAAATAGTTGGTGTGATTAGCATTAAGCTTAAAGCACTTAACCTAGAACGTGATATATGTAACATAAAATATGAAATATATTAAAATTATAATTGAAATATAATGCACAGAACTTGGTAAAGCAAAACCTCAAACAATTTCAATAATAACAATTAATATTATTAGTATTATTTAAATACTTTAAATTTTTAACATGAGAACATTTAGTCCCTAAACTAATTGTCAAATCAAGTGGGTATTGCACACCACACTTGAAATATAAAGGCAAAGACTTAAAAAAACAATGCAAAACTTGAAACTAAATAAACAGTACTTGCAACCTAGTGCATAGAATTTGAAACAAGACTTGAAATAGGATGACTTCAATAATGCGGAGGGCGTCTACAGACTATAAGTAGTGTACACTGCACATGAAACACAAAAGCAAAGACTTGAAACCAATAAAGCATAACTTAAAACGCCATGAACAAAACTTGAAACATCAAATTTAAGACTTGAAATCATGTGCCCTCAGCAATTCGTGGGATGTCTACAGACTATGGGTACTATTCACCGAACTTGAAACACTAAGGTAAAGGCTTCTAATGCACTTGTAGCACCTGAAATGAAACTGAGATGAACTTGTAACATTCTTCATTGAACTTGAAACATTCAGTTTTAAACTTAAAACAATTCCTAAATATTGTACATTGGGTATCAACAGACTTTGGGTGTAACATCAAGGATTTTACAGACCATAAGTACTATACACTGCACTTGAAACACTATGGCAAAGACTTGAAACACACAATGCAATACTTGAAACGTTATGAATAGAACTTGGAATGAAGTATATGAAACTTGAAATATCTAGTGTAAGACTTGAAACATAGTGCCCTCAACAACGCGTGGGGTGTTTATAGCCATGAGTACTGTACACCACACTTAAAACCAGCAATGCCAAACTTGAAACCAAATGAACAGTACTTGAAATCAAGTGCATGAAACTTGAGACATCTAGTGTAAGACTTGAAACATTATGCCCTCAGCAATGCGTAGGGTGTCTACAGACCATGGGTATTGTACAAGACACTTGAAATACCAAGGTAAAGACTTGAAACCAATAATGCCAAACTTGAAACCATATGAACAATATTTAAAACCGAGCGCATGGAACTTGAAACATTCAGTGTAAGACAGGAAACAAAGTGCTCTTGGTAATGCATAGGGTCTACAAACTATGGATACTGTACACTATAATTAAAACACCAAAAAAAAAAAGGCTCGAACCCAATAATGCCAAACTTGAAACCAAATGATTAGTACTTGAAACAGAGTGCATAAAACTTAAAACAACTAAGGAAAAAGTTGAAACAGTTATAAAATAAACTTGAAATGAGCAATGTACAACTTGAAACCATTATTTAAAATTTGAAACAATTACAACATTATTAATTAATTTTTTATTAATATATATTATTAAATAATATTTTTTAATTTTTATTTATACATTAATTTAATGCTTGTAGGGACAACTAGTTACTAGTCTACTACACATCTAATGTACCATACATCCAAAATTTTCAACTTTTTCATTAAATGTTTCAAGTTTTTCGTTCGTTTTTTAAATATTTTTACTATGTCTTTCAAGTTTTCTGTTAATTATTTCAATTTTTATATTTCATATTTTAATTTCTTTTTATTACGAATTTCAAATTTTTTATTGATCGTTTCAAATTGTCCATTGTATATTTCAATTTTTGAGTTTGTAGATACACAACACACCAAATGTAAATTAAAAGTTTCCTTTATTTTATTATTTTTTTAACTATTTTGCTGCCATCTGACAACCAAATAAATGGGGGAACATTTATTACAATAATTGTATCTTCCATCCGGTAAAACATAGACAATCCTAGTTTAGCCTCAGATTCAAAATAACTAAGAGAGTTAATTAAGTTGGGGAAAGTCTATCAATTGGACGGTACAAAACTCTATATCTGTATGGCATTGTGATATATAACAAGTAACAACACAAATTACTACACTAGTTGTTCAAGGAAAGAAAAAAAAAAACATATCCTAAATTTAGCACAACACACTAGTCATCCTCTATCACGAGGCTCTTTTTGTGTATAGCAGCCAACCCTACGATGCGTCAAGTCCCGACCAGCGTTAATTTTTTCGCTAATAACCTGCACAAATAAGCCAATACAAGCACAAATAACAACCACAAAGACAAACACAATATTTACGAAAGTCTCATGTCTTCAACCTTTTTATTAATCACGGTAAAAAAAAAAAAAAAAAGATTACAAGCCACCACTAACTCTTGGTGAATGCTCTCTAATATTTTAGATTTCTCTCTCTAAATTTTCTCTCACTAGAGTTTTCTCTCTCTATTAGAAGTATTAGATCTCATAAATCTCAATACTTTATTATGTTGGCAACACAATGCCAAGCTCCCAATTTATAGATGAAGTCAACACCCTTGGCTTCTTAGGATCTTTAGAGTTTACTTTCTAGCCAAACTCTAATTTATGTGTCACCCCACACTAGCATTGCTTGGTTATAAGAAGAGTTCGACCAGGACTCGTCTTGTTAGCAAGGTAGTGCATTTTGAGACTAAGACTGTGAAAACCTCCCTCACTTAAAGAGCCCAACGTCCTCGTTGGATTAGAAAGGTAGTCATTCACTTGTTTCTCGAATTGCCACAACGTAATGTCTCGCTCTCAGCTTATATCCACTGTGCTTCCCCCTTTCCACTAAACCAAATACTTCGTTCTTCGATTCTTTTTACTCTGCCTTATAGTTCGATGATTAAAGATCTTTTCAACCTCTTTATTAAACTACTTCTGGATCATTGATGGAGTTCGCTTGGTTTGTTGCCACTCAACATCGACCAAGTCCTTGTGAAGGGGTTTCAAGTAACTTACATGCATCGTCGGGTGTATTTTTAACCTCTCAAATAGCTTTAGTTTATAAGCAACTGTACCTACTCTCTTCACTACTTTGAAGGGTTTGTCGTACTTTGGCGCCAATCCTCTGTGAACTATCTTGCTATTAATCTTTTTTAAAATCTTCTTCATCCAACGAGATGCCTTAGCTAGACTTTCAAAGGTCAACTCAATCATCTTATGTTTGTCTCGTGCAAGTCAGTATTCCGCTAGACACTTTACCTCAATGTTATGTTTTGTCACCTCTTGTAGCGTGCGAGGTTGTTGTTCCATTACTAATTCCCTTGGATTCATCTCTGTAGAAGATAATATATTTATGTTGTAACAAAACTGGGCTGAGTCAAGTAATTGACTAGCTGTCACATAATACAGCAAGTACTCTTCTAGTAGTGTATTTACCCTTTCAGTCTAACCATCTGTCTAAGGCTGATTTGCTGTAGAAAACTTCAGTTTAGTGCCCATAAGATTAAAGAGTGAAGTCCAAAACCTTCCTGTAAACCTTACATCTCTGTCACTCACAATATCTTCTAGCACTTTAAAATATTTCACACATGCTTGAAACTTTATCAACTTCTCTGTTGAACATGCATGAGGTATTGGTATAAAGATGGCATACTTAGAGAATCGATTGACCACGACTAATATCGACTTGTACCCATTTACTAACTTAGGCATTCCCGACATGGAATCTATTGAGATTAACTGCCACGGTCTCTCTAATATCGGTAATGGTTACAAAAGTCCTGTTGGTCTTCTTCTCTCTGCCTTGTTCAGTTAGCATACTAGACATGTCTTGACATACATCCATATGTCTTCTCTATTTTGGGCTAATAGTATGATTTTTCTAACAAAGCTATCATTTGTTCAACCCCTAGATGTCCTACCCATCTTGTATCGTACATCTCGCAATAATATCTTGCGTAAGTCCCCACCAGTAAGAACATACAATCTTCCTCCTTGAGCATAAATTAGCCAATCTTTGAGGCGATATCTCCGCACATTGTCTTTCTTGATTTCATCATGCAACTGTTGGTATGCATTATCTGTCTCTGCATGTTGCCTTACACGGTCAAGGAAATCTGATATTGCGGTCGAAAGTGTAGCTAGATGGCTTTTCACTTTCTTTCGGCTTAGTGCATCTACCATTGAGTTCTGTTTTCTTACCTTGTGTACCCACACGAAATCAAACTCTACAATGAATTCCTGACATCTTGCTTGTTTGGGTAATAACTTCTTCTGAGTTTTGAAGTAAGTATTGGCTACATTATCTGTCATGACTGTGAAGCGTGTTCCCAGCAAATAATGCCTCCACGTAGTCAAACAATGTACCACTGTTGTCATTTCCTTCTCGTGGGTAAAGTATCTCTGTTCCGTATCTTTTAACTTTTGGCTCTCGAAAGCTATGGGATACTTATTTTGAACTAACATGCTGCTAATAGCTTTGTCTGACGCATCTGTTCATAGTTCAAATAGCTTATCAAAGTCAGATAGCTTAAACATAGGTCTAGAAACAACTACCCCTTTGATATCATCGAATGTTTACTGGCATGTATCTGTCTATTCTCACTGTTTCTCATTCTTCAATAAGCCAATTAAAGCACCTACTCTTCTTAAGTAGTCCTCAATAAACTTCTTGGAATAGTTAGCCAGTCAAAGGAATGATCTCAATTTTGGAACTCTCGATGGTATAGGTCAATCAAGGATTGTCTTAATCTTTCTCTCATTTTTGCGAATTTTTTCGTGGCTCATCTAGTGCCTTAAGAATAGCACTTCTTGTTGACAAACTCGTATTTTTCTCTTTTTACGTAAAGCTTGTGCTCCCTCAATTTGGTGAACACTTGCCTTAGATGCTTGAGATGTTCTTTAGATGTCTCGCTGTATATCACTATAGCATTGAGTTATACCACCACAAATTGATTTAGGAACTCGTAGAGCACATCATTTATTAAGTTGCAGAAGATTACTGGTGCGTTGGTTAAACCTAATGGCATTACTAGGAATTCATATGATCCATATCGTATCATGCACGTTGTTTTGGATTTGTCTGCTTTAACAATCCTAACTTGTCAATATCATGATCGCAAATCCAGCTTTGTGAAGTAAGAAGCTTTTCCCAATAAATCAAACAAATCTACCTCATTTAGGATGGGATATTTATTCTTGACCATCACTTTATTGAGTACGCGATAGTGCACACACACATTCACAATGAGCCATCTTTCTTCTTCTAAAATATCACCGGCGCCACATATGGTGCTTTCGAAGGTTGGATATACCCCGCATCTAATAGCTCATCTAATTACTTCCACAGTTCTACTAACTCTATTAGCACAATTTTATAAGAAACCTGAGCAAGTGGTCTCGCCTCTAGCTTCAACTTAATACGATGATCCACCGCACATCGTAGGGGTAACAATTTGAGCAATTTTGGTGGCATCACATCAGCAAATTCGTCTAGCGCAGCCTCATACTCATCAAGCATTGCCTCAACCTGATTTGGCTTGATCTTGACAAGCGTCGCTATGTAAGACGTCTCTCTTTACTTTAACCCTTTATTGAATTGCTTAACATTCTGAAGTGATGGTCTCGTCTTACCATTTTCCAAGAACTCAACTCATACAAGTTCTGGTGCTTTGCCCGTAATTAGAAGACTCATTATTTGTGGCATTACATATGTCATTGCTCCCATAAAAAACTCTAAACCAAAAATAAGTTCGAAGTCTTCGAGTGAAATGACAAAAATCTGACTTTTTTCTCTCATGTTTCGATCCTCAATGTGTTTATGGTTATGCCCCGCATGGCCATATTTAAAAAATTCACAACCCTTATCTCGCATTGTATGCACTCAACTTTCAACCTTAACAGTTCTACCTCTCGTTCCGCGATAAAGTTGTTCGTGGCACCTTTCTTTAACATAGCCCGAAATTTCCTCCCATTAACATATGTCGTCACATACATAAGCCCGTAGTAAGACTCATTAATCCACAACGCATTTCATCTCTGTTGCTGCAATGGGTTTAACTTCAGCACACTTGTTTCGACCTCTTTTGATGCCTCTTGTTCGGTCGTTGCATTTAGTTTGGCTTGTTTTTGGCACTATTTTGCCTTATAGAGTCTACCACAAATAAAATACTCCGGTTTCCATTACTTTTGCGACTTAGCTTGGCTAGTTTCCTCTTTCTCTTTTTGGCTTCACCCTTAGTATTTTTGGCCTTTTTTCTTTTTCTTACTCTCATCGACTTTCTTTTGCTCATTTTAAGGCCCGATCTTATAGTCAATTAGTCCATCAACCGTTGTAATTGTCACAGACAAGTCTCTAACACCTTGCCTCCATAGTTTAATTTAAACTCAATTCTGCAAACTTAATATAAAATTGAAGAGCTTGTCAGTCTCTAACATATTATGAATATCCAACATCAATGAGCTGAATTCTTTCACGTAATCCTGCACAATCCCAATGTTCTTCAATCTCTCCAATCTTTTCCTAACAAGTCATACTGCATTGCTTGGAAGGAATTAAGTCTTCAATTCCCTCTTCAATACCTCCCTTGTCTAGATGGGTGGTTTTTGCGTTCAGCATTCTTAATTAACTTTGTACGATACCATAACTTAATATCACTAGTGAGATACATGCTAATTCTATCTACTTGTTTTTATTCTAAAATATGAATTGTCCTAAAATACTATTTAATGTCCCACAAAAAGTTCTTAACTTTTTTGTGTTTCATGCTCGAGCATTTTTTCTTTCACAGGCCGATTACATCAGATAGTGTACCATTCTTAATGCAGCCGACTAACACAGGATACCCACCTCATAGTCGGAGCTTAATTATAATATGCCACCATAAGATTAACTTCCAATAAATCTCTCTTAGTCTCTCCCGTATAGATAGTACTCCTCCACCCAGCTGTTCTCATATCATATACTAATCAAATATAATCTGGATCACAATCACATACGCCATTTAATTTAATCCTTTCACTCACAGGGAAAAAGAGAGATCGTAGAACAGTCCTAGTTTTTTCACCATTGAAATTCAGTTCTTCGATTCTTTCGAAGGCCGATTAAGAACAACTACAACAACAAGAGCAACAATTAGGTACATCAAAAGGTTTTAAAAATTTTCAATGTGATCGTCGCTTCTCGCGCTCGTTTTCTTGTTGCTTGTTTAGTTTTACTCGCAGAATTGACTGTTTCCTTTCTAATTTTTTTCTTTTTTTGTTGTTTTGGATTAAATTAATTCTAAGTGTTCTTTCTTTAATAATCTGTTGAATGGTTAATCAATACTTAATATAGGAACAAACATGTTTGTGTTTTCTCTGTTGTTGTTTTTTCATTTTTACACCGATTTGTTGCTTTTTGTTTTTGCTTTTTCTTAATTATAAACTGGACTTGTAAGATATATAACGTATATAAATACATAAGTGATTTTGTATATGTATGAATAAAAAATATATCAAGGTCTGTGATTTAGACGATTATGTCGGTTTTGGTGTTTTTGAGTTCATGAACATGGCAGTCAATGCTCTGTTTTTCTTGAAACTGAAAGTTTTTACTGTACAATAGGGAATATATGTGTGTGTTCCTTTTCGTATTTGTGAACTAAATTATGGTATTTTTGTTGTTTAAAATTTATTTTTGTTCTTTTGTTTGTGAATTCCTGAAAATGGCAACTCTTTTACTCTCTTTTATCTAATGAATGTAAGATATTGGCTTTACAGGAGTGAATGTTTATTGGAATTTTGTGTTGATTAACCAAAGAGATTGAGTTGCAACAAATGGGAAATCGTGGACAAAAGCGCATGGAAATGGTTGTTGATTTGCCTGATGATAAACGAGCTTGTAGTTCACTGGACTTTCGGCCAAGTACATCTAACTCGTCAGTCCAAACCCACCTGAATTCCACAACTGAAACACATCATAATGATGTGGATACTTCATCTTCTGCTTCTGCTTCGGCATCAGTTTCAAGTCGATCAGAAGAAGAACCTGAAAAGGATTCAGGGTATGGTTCTTGTGATTCTGATGATGCAGACCCCAGACACAGAGGTCTTAGGGAGTTCCAGAGGAGAAGATCCTCTAATGATCATGGCAAATTGAGGAGTATTTTGGGGATTTTGAGTGAAGAGGGTGATCCTTCTAGGCAATTAACTGCGTTAACGGAGCTGTGTGAGGTGTTGTCATTTGCTATGGAGGATTCACTCTCAAGCATGATGGCAGACTCATTATCGCCAGTTCTTGTAAAGCTAGCAAGGCATGAGAGTAACCCAGATATAATGTTATTGGCTGTTAGGGCTATAACATATCTATGTGATATATTTCCACGATCATCAGGTTTGCTTGTTCGACATGATGCAGTTCCTGCTCTTTGTCAAAGATTAATGGCAATTGAGTACTTAGATGTGGCTGAACAGGTAGTCATTGTTATGTAGTTAAATTTTTTGAATTTTTTTTTTGCTGTTCATTGAGCATGCATGTAACTTTTCTTTTTATGTAGTGTTTGCAAGCATTGGAGAAAATTTCTCAGGATCAACCACTTGCTTGCTTACAGGCTGGGGCAATTTTGGCTGTTTTGGCTTACATTGATTTCTTCTCGACAAGTGTGCAGGTAAACGAATGTCCAGCGTAATGTTTTGGGTATAAATAGATTCTTATGGCTGTTTTAACTTGCATTGATTTTTTCTTGACAAGTGTACAAATGAATGTCAATGAGTGTCCAACATGTTATTTTGAGAATAAATAGATGCTAATTTTACCTTACTTTGCCTTTTTATTTTGATTTGATCTGCAATTACCTTTTAGTGTCATTAATATATAATTTTCCTTTATCTGCACAAGAGAGTTGCACTTTCCTCCGTGGCGAACATATGTAAGAAACTTCCTTCAGAATGTCCTTCACATTTAATGGAGGCTGTTCCCATATTGTGCAGTCTTCTTCGTTATGAGGATCGACAGGTAGGAATTGTGTTAGTGCTTGGCATTTTGCTCTCTGGGATTATTTCTAAAATTGATTCATGTGTTAAGATATTTATTGACCTTCCAACCTCTATCTAAATCTTTCTTTTTCAGCTGGTTGAAAGCGTGGCCATTTGCTTGATAAAAATAGCAGAACAGTTTTGTCAGTCTTCTGAGATGCTGGATGAACTTTGTAGGCATGAGCTAATTCATCAGGCTACCCATCTTATAAACTTGAATAGCCGAACTACACTATCCCAGCCAATTTACAACGTATATGAACATTTCTTAGTTATTTTGCTAAGATGAATTATCGTTATAGTTCCTGCCCTTGAATGATAACTTTATTTAAACATTTTGGTTGGCAGGGTTTGATTGGGTTACTTGTCAAAATTTCTTCTGGTTCAATTGTAGCTTTCAGGACTTTATACGAGCTTAATATTGGCAGCATATTGAAGGATATTTTATCTACTTATGACCTCTCACATGGAATGTCATCTCCACATATGGTTGATGGCCACTGCAATCAGGTTTTACATCTTAGACTTAACAATTTGTTCTCTAATGGAAAATTATCTGGTTGAAATTATAAGGTCCCAATTGATTGGGGAATCAAAAGCAATTTTCAAATATCAGAATGTTGTATTTTTAGTATTTGAAAAAACACGTGTTTAATATTATACTTGACAACTGTTTTCATTCTTAAAAACTTATAAAAATATGTTTGATATAATATCTGTTTTAAAATAATTTTACAATCAAGTCTTTAATATGAATAAAATTATGAATTTAAGTTACATTGAATTATTATTCGAAATGCACGTGTGTGTATTTAGACTAATATGTCTAGTTCACATATTTATATATAATAAATGGCATAGTGTATATAAAGATACTATATAAAATATTTTATTTATGCCATATGCATGCATACTCACATCAGATAGTTTTTGTTGCTTCCATGCTTCATTTAGATTAATATTGAAGGCTTAGGGTCATATGGAGCTGGAAGAAGTTTCTCTTTGAAAAGTTGTTTTGTCCCATCTGCTAAAGCTTGAAAAATTCCCAAAGGGCTGACGTATTTGAGCCCAATATGTTGTTGTATTCCTGTAGATATTTTGTTCTCTAACCACACAATTACTAGTACACACCCATTATGATTCGTAATACAAGAGCAAAGTTTGGGGCAAGCATCCATATGATTCCGTAGACCTCTAGTGGGGATTCGTATATGGAAAAAGAATTGATAT
This sequence comes from Cedrela odorata, assembly GCA_035584115.1. Taxonomy (NCBI): domain Eukaryota; kingdom Viridiplantae; phylum Streptophyta; class Magnoliopsida; order Sapindales; family Meliaceae; genus Cedrela; species Cedrela odorata. The sequence continues at coordinate 2,566 of JAXCLQ010022112.1, read as the reverse complement.
CCTGTACTTTTGTTATATCAATTATCATTTCAATGATCAACTTTCCCCATAATGATATTTACACTACCTAATATCATCATAATATCAGCCAATTTCCTTCTCTAACTAATTGAGGAAGAATTTGTAAATTGATAAAACCTGGTGGGAGAATTTTCCATCTCCAAGGAAAACCACTTTGATCTCCTATCAGAAAAATTCTCAATTGTCTTTTCAGGGCTTAGGATTTGGTTGCTTGTCTCCATAAGTATTTTGATGTATTAATAAATTTAATAGTTAAATATTTTATTATATTAAGTCAAAAATGAGAAAACACAAGTAAATAGAGGTTAGTATTTTTCAAATATAAAAAACTTACAGGAAAGAAAAGTGAAGAGCATGTATTTAAAATGAAATAAAACACTCTATTTAGATATAGAAAACAGAGAAAACAACTTTTTTTAGTTTTCTAATTTTAACTACCTTAAAAATTGTTTCTGGAAATAATAAACGAGCCCTTAAATTTTTTTTTCTTTACCCTAAATGCATGGTAAGGATTGTGATACCAACAAAAATATTGGTATTATGCCAGCCATTGACATATTGCTCTTTAAACTTGTCATTACCATTTAAGTACCAAATAATAAAAAAAGAGGTAGAATAGGCCTAATGAATTTGTAGGTAATTTTGCCGTTGATGTTTTCTGTTCATATGTGTTTGGAGATTACAATGTGTGAGTGGATTTTGAGTTCATCTTAGTTTATCATTCTAATTTTATTATTCCTTGACTATAATATAGTTGTTTGCTGTTTGGTTGACAATTTTTTCCCTTTTCAGTTTCTTGTTAATAAATTAAATTATAGGTTTTATATTGCTTAATGGATCAGAATCATTATTGATTTGTTTTCTTTCCAGGTACATGAAGTTTTGAAGTTGCTAAATGAGCTTCTTCCTACTTCATCTGGAGATCAATATAATCAGCTGGTGTCGGATAAGCAAACATTTTTAGTTGATCATCCTGATCTTCTACAAAAGTTTGGAATGGATATACTTCCCATGTTAATCCAGGTAGTTTTATGATATGTACAGCTTAACTGCTGTTTTTTTTCCCCTTCCATTGCATTGTAATATATACTCGACCCCTCTCACAGGTCGTTAATTCTGGTGCCAATATATTTGTTTGCTATGGCTGCCTATCTGTTATCAACAAGTTTGTTTATTTGAGCAAATCTGACATGCTTGTTGAATTGCTTAAGAGTGCCAACTTCCCAAGGTGAATCTGGCTTTCTCATCATTAGTGTATCAAATGCTGAGTATGTTTCAACAACAGCTCATGAAGTTTTGTGGTTGATGTGTCAGTTTTTTGGCTGGAGTGTTTACTCGAAAGGATCATCATGTGCTTATATTAGCGTTAGAGATTACTGAGATGATCCTGCAAAAGCTTTCGGATGCTTTCTTGAACTCTTTCCTAAAGGAGGGTGTATTCTTCGCCCTTGATGCTTTGTTAACGCCAGAAAAATGTTCGCAGTTGTTTCCAGTATTTTGTGGCATCCAGCTTGGTTCTAGCTCAAGTCAGAGGCCTTCTGGAAAGGAAGTTCTGAAATGCTTGTGTTATGCTTTTGATGCCATTCAGTCTTCTTCCGTGTCAGAATCACGAACTTGCAAGCATGATAAAGATTATGTTCACAATCTGGCAAAGAACATTCTAACCAAATACTTCTCTCCAGAATTATTTTGCTCTGAGAAAGGAGTGACTGATATTCTTCAAAATCTCAGAAGTTTTTCTGCTACCTTGATGAACATGTGCACTATTGATGATGCTCCTGCTCAGAATGAAGAGAAATTTCATTGTATATTGCATCAGATTATGCAAAAGCTTAACGGAAGTGAACCTGTCTCCACTTTTGAGTTCATCGAAAGTGGAATTGTTAAATCATTGGTTAATTACCTATCGAATGGACTGTATCTGAGAGATAGTGTGGAACTTCATGGAGCGCCTAAGAATTTATTTGTTGTAGAAAAACGATTTGAGGTGTTTGCGAGACTATTTCTGTCTTCTTCAGATATTCTTTCTGAGGACTCACCTGTGTCCGTATTGATACAGAAATTACAAAGTGCACTGTCGTCTTTGGAAAATTACCCTGTAATTTTGACCAATTCATTCAGGCAGAGAAATTCATTTGCTACTGTCCCACATGGACACTGCATAACACACCCATGTCTAACAGTTCATTTTGTGAGGGGAGACGGGGAAACATGCTTAGCTAATTTCTCAGAAGATCTTCTGACTGTTGATCCTTTCTCTTCTTTGGATGCTATTGAAGGATATCTGTGGCCTAAAGTTACCATTAAAGGATCCAAAGATGTAGGATCAAATGTCCTAGCAACAGATCAAACAAATGGCCAGCCTCTTCATTTACCATCGGAAGCAAAATCCATACAAGGTGAAAATTCAGAAGCTATGGAGCATGACACGGTGTCCTCTGATATTCCTGAGGTACAGGTTATTCTTGTATGGTTTATTAAATTAAAGATTTGTCATCTGTTTCTTTGTGTGTGTGTGTGTGTGTGTGTGTGTGTGTGTGTGTGT